>PVJN01037697.1:0-20782 GCA_004026805.1 Lasiurus borealis | reverse complement strand
ATTTGCATACGGAACAATGGAGGAGATTGGAGTCTAGCCTCAGGAAACACCTGCAAGGAACTGTGAATGAAAGCCTCTCTCGCCTCCCACTCTGAGAGTCCTCCCACCCCCAACCCCAGGATGGAGTGGCGGGGGGAGTAGCAGAAACCCAACTGTGCCTAATGATGATGGGATGATGACAACCACAGTTATCATTTAGTGCCTACTAAATGCCAGGCACCGGAGTCCTTGTTCTGTTTTTTCTTAACCCCACAGCCATCCAAGGTGGGACATTTTATTATTTTATAATACAATTTACAGAGGAGGAAGCGGAGGCTCGGTCTCCCCCACCCAAGCCTTACAGATGAGGTTCATGGCAGAGCTGCGCTTTGGAATAAGGTGCTGTGACTCAGTGTCATGCCCCTGGCAATCACTGCGGATCTGCGCACGCTGGGCTCATCCAGGCACCGAGATCCAGTCCCCACGGGCTGGGCGGACTGTGGGAGGCTTGGAACAAGGACTCAGAGACAGGCTTCTTGCACACAGACACACACACTGGCACACACACATGCACAGCCGCGCTGCCCTACCCCCAGCCAGGCTTCTGGAGGCAGGAGGAGCTGGGCTCGCTTGGCCCATAACCAGGTTAGCCAAGATCCAATTAACTAGTTAGCGCAGGCAGAGCTGGGGGCAGGCAGGGCGCGCAGGGGAGTGGGACGGATGGGTCGGGTAATGTGCAGAGACAGCCAGAGACAGCGACTCCGCTCTAACCTGATAAGCAGCTCCCAGCATCGATGAGGCTGGCCTGGCAGGCGGAGTGGCCTCAATCCTGGTGGTGGTGGGCGGGGGTGGCTGGGGCAGTCTCTGACCCCCAACCGTCCCCTCTGGCTGCCACCCAGGCCTTTCCAGTGCCCTCGTCCTCTGGCCTCCCCTGAGCAACACTCCCTGCTGCGCTGCCTCCTCTAAGGGCCGGGAGAAAGGCAGCTTCTGTGAGAGATATTTTCATCCGGATGAGGCTGGAAATGTGGCATCATGCGAGGAAGACATGGGGAAGCAGCCGTCACCTCTGGATGGGAGGGTGGGGTTAATGGGGGGAGGTAGGAGCAATAGCCGCCCAATAATGGAGTCTACCATGCTCCAGGCACTGTGCAAACTATTTATGTACATAACAGGTCTTCAAATAATGTCCTTTCGTTTAACGTCTTTTGTTATAACATGGAGATACCCTAGGAACTTAAACTCTTGTTTATATCAGCTAGCCCAGTGGTGGGCAAACTCATTAGTCAACAGAGCCAAATATCAACAGTACAACGATTGAAATTTCTTTTGAGAGCCGAAAACCGAATTCTGCGCATGGGCCACGAAGTTTCCATCGCACTGTACATGTCCACTCGCGTGGGGTATTTTGTGGAGGAGCCACACTCAAGGGGCCAAAGAGCCGCATGTGGCTCGTGAGCCGCAGTTTGCTGACCACTGAGTTAGTCTATGGTAAAGGTGGTTTCAGTATACAATGTTTTGCTTAAAGTTGCAGCCTATGACCCACATTAAATGAGGACTTAACTGTATACTGCTTTAAACTCGCAACACCCATTTTGCAGGTGAGAAAACTGAGGCTTAGAGAGGTTAAGCCACTTGCCCAAGGTCCCGCAGCTATCAGGACATCTCTAGCACAAGACCACCACACTTTGTACTACCCCTGAACGAGGGGTAGGATGATCCAGCTTACTGATAGCAATACTTCCTGCTTTTGTATGTCACTCTAGAGTTTACAAAGGCTCTTTGGATATAAGCTGACAAGTTTATAAGGAAGATATCTTATTTCTAACCCCTACTTTACAAAGAAATGGAACCGAGTCTTGGAGGGGCAGTGCGGCTTGCCCGGCACCTCCCAGCTGGTGATCGTCAGGACTCACCCCAGACCAGGTCTCTCTGACTCCTGGCCTAAAGCTCTAGAGAAGACAATGGAAAAAGAAAACAATGACATCCCTTCCCTAGGTCAAGGTCGGGCAGTCCGTCTATTTACTTGTTTGTCACAAGCTTGTTGGAAGAGGGTGTGCAAGGTGAGGGCTGGGAAGCGATGGAGAAAGCAGATGGCTTCCTGGTTCCACGGAGCAGGTGGAGAGGAAAGCCCGGAGGCCAGTGCCTGTGGACTGGAGGCTGCCCGGTTCCAGGGAATGAAGGGCCTGCCCTTGGGGCACCAGATCCTCTCTGGCCTGATTTCCTCCTGTTTTTCAGGAGCTCCATCTGAAGCCCAGAGTGATGTAAGTTACCAAGGTCACACAGACAGGCTGACAAACCAGGTCTACTTTAAGGCAAGTTTCCCTTAGCCTGAGGGCCTCCCATTCATTGCAGGAGGGGACTTCCTCACCCTAAAGCTCCAAGTCTCTCTGAAGGTCCCTCACCACCCACTGGTGAAGGAGAAGAAGCTGTGCCAACCGGTGCCCCATTTCCCACCTCCTGTGAACCAGTGGAACTCTTGCAGCTTTAGGCAATCTGGGGCTTTGAGGTCAGGACTCTAGGGTCAGTGCATTGAGCAAGGCAGCAAGTGGAAGGCCCCACCTGTGTGGGACACAGCATTTGGGCCACACCCACAAGAACGGATGTGCACATCCCCGAGGCTCTCTGCTTCCCCTGATACCAGCACCAGAAGGGTTAAGCGGTCCCCAGCCGGGGGACTGAGGAGTTGTCTGTGCAGGAAGCTGTTCTTCTAGTCTCCAAGGCCTGGGGGAGGAGGGCGGAGGGACCGGCTTTCTCAGTCTCTTTCCCAGGCTCCTCGTCCTCCCTGGGGACCCAGCTACATGCCAGAAAGGTGACCCTTGACCCCTCCCCCTCCACATGCCAGCCCTCCCCAGCCCAGCTGGTAAAGACTCTGATCCCTGTTCTGGGTGCTGGGGGAGTGGGATTCCCCCTACTTCCTCACCTCGTTTTTCCCACCATCCCACTTATTCCTCTTCGTGTCTAACTCCACTCCCATCCATCCCACAGTCACCATATTCAGCCCCTGTGCTTCTTCCGCGGCCCTGCTCGGCTCTGGGCCCCGGGCCTCTCCTCCCAGCCCCCGCATTCACAATCTTCTAAAAATAAAAGCCTGTGATTCCAGTAGGCAACTCCGGAAGTCTACAGTCCAGCCCAGGCATCCGCTGGGTGGGGGGCAAGGAAGGACCAGTGCGCAGAGAAATACCAGACACAGCGGCCCCCACCCTCCCAGGTAAACACAGGAACACAGTTGGCTCCTGGAAAAAAAAAAAGGCAACTGGTGCCGGATGGGCACAGCATGGGGGCGGGTAGGATGGGGGGGGATGGGGATGGAGGGGAAGCAACACTGCTGGGTGGGGCTCTTGAGCTAAGGTCCCTCACAAAGAGGCCTGGGGTCTCCTCAAGGCTACCCCAGCCTGTCGTCATGAGAGATCCCTCCCCTGTTTTCTGAGCAATTGCTCAGAGAAGTGGTGTGCTGCCTCCCCGCTGACCAGCCCTGACATCCGGTCAGGACTGAACTCTAGGGACCTTCCAGAAGGTTTGATCCTATCCCCGGTGCTGTTGCCCACTTTGGACAACACTGTTCAGAGACGTCTGCTCCCCCTCCCTCTGTCTCCAGGACTGCAGCCAAAGGGGGTCCAGGAGGAGCAGCACCTGAGATCGTTTTGCCTCCCCAGCTGGGCGGTGGATCAGGTAGCCATGGGGAAGGTGGCTGTGCAGTAGCCGCTTGCTCAGGGTGATAGAAGGACCGGGACAAAATCACACTGGACTTTGGGAAGATTCACTGGTGCACTGGTCCTAAGGATCTTCCTCGCTGGAATTTGTTTAACTGCTCCATCGCAGCACATGTTGGGACCTCACAAATCATAGTAATAATTAATTAGAAGAAGAATAAGTAACAGCTTCCAAGCACTTACTATGTGTCAGGCCTGAGCTAAATAATATACATGCATCATTCTTTAAAAATTTTTTAAATTGATTTTAGAGATAGAGGAAGGGAGGGAGGGAGGGATAGATAGATAGATAGAGAGAGAGAGAGAGAGAGAGAGAGAGAAACATCAATTGGTTGTTCCACTTATTCATGCATTCATTGGTTGCTTCTGGTATGTGTCCTGACCAAGGATTGAGCCAACAACCTTGGCATATCGGGACAATCCTCTAACCAACTTGGCTAGGGCTACCCCATTCTTATTCATCCTGTCAGAAGCTCATTATAACCACCCTTATAAGTGAGGAGACTGAGGCACAGATTCTCACAGAGCTATCCCTAGCCCTAGGTCACATTGATAAGTGGCGAAGCTGGGACTTGAACTCACGTCTGTGTGATTCTATAGCCTTTTCCTTTTGGCCTCTGTGCTATGGCCCCAGGGTGTGGTGCCCTGCTGGAGAGGCATCTTGAAAGTGATTGTGGTCCCAAGGCTCAGGTGGGCACCACTCAGAGGCCAGGATAGAAGCCCGCTGGGAGGCTGGGCTTGCTTCCCACACTAGCCTGGGCTTCCTCTCTGCATGGCGTGGCACAGGCATGGGCCCCGCACCAATCAGATGATTCCTAGCTCCTCCCACTTGTGGCCACTTACAGTTCAAGCCTCAGGAAAGCAGCATAGAGGCCACTTCAGGGCATCTGGGAAGTTGCCCTATCAGCCTCGCCCCCGGATCCCTGTTGCCAGCTGACGGCGGCGGCCCACAGGCTGAGCTGACCCTTGCTAATCAGTTGCAGGCAGCCTCCTGCAGCAGCCTCACCAACCACAGAAGTTCCTTGCTTGCCTTCCCATTTCCTTGGGGGGCAGGGGCTTGGTGGGGCCAGCAGCCTGTCCAGGGCTGTCCACAGCACGACTGTGAAGGAGACGCCGACCCACTTGAGAAGCTGCCTGCTCTCTGGTCAGCGTCTCGGGGCCCTTTCTCAGGCTGTTGCCAGGCCCTAATGCTGTTCCCCACACCTGGCTTTGCATCCTCTGGAGGAAATGAGCCCTTTCTCTCAGGGCGGAGGGGAGCTGTCCAGCCCTTCCTATATGTCCCCACCCAAGAGGAGGCATTTTGAACTGCAGCCTTTTTGGTTTGGACAAAATATATTTATCCCATGGGAATTATTAGATGGTATGCCTGGCAGGATCCTACCATTAAAGTCTGTAACACAGGTAAACACTTAGGCCAGCACCTGGCATATATACAGTGAATGAATTAGGGGGTGGCTCATGGGACCCCTTAAATACATAATAATGCTAACATTGCCAGCTTGCCAGCTACTGCTTATTCTCAACCACAAGCCTAACAATGGTGCTGAGCACCTTATACACATTCTTATTTAATATTCACAATGACCTTATGAGTTCCATGCTGCTTACTGTACAGATGAGAAAACGGAGGCCAAATCTCATAGTAAGTAGGTGAGCTGTCATTTGCACCCTGGCCCACAGATAAGTGACATTCTTGTGGTCACTCTGCTTCTGGCTGACTGGCCCTTGGCCATGTCTCACAACTATATGTGCCCTTCAGAAAAACTTTGCAGGATTTCCTGAAATTCTAAAATTGCTCCAGGCAGATCTGATTAGATAGACATGTCCTACAACCTGGGTCAGACTTTGCTTTAAGCTTCTCATTGGCTGCTGGCCAGCACTCACCTTTCTGTACCAAACTCCTCTGATCAATTACTAGTGGATGCTTTTATGCTCATGAAACACCCACCATAAGTCCATCTCATTATCGCAATTCTTGATAGCTCCTCCCCACCAAAGAATCCCCCTGCCTCTTTCATGTTTGTCAACTGAGCTACTCATTTATATGTTCCTTTTATCCTTGGCTTTTAAGTCTACCTAGCCCTCCCTTCCATTGTGACCTTGGGGGTCCAGGATAAATTAAATTCAAACTCCCCCTCCCTAGTCTTACAAGTATGGCCTTGATACACTAATTTAACTCTACTTGTCTGTTTGTCCACCCTGTTATCTCTCTCTTTTAATGTTTCTCTGGTCACATCATGCCTGCCCCTCCTCTGATTGTCTCTGGTGTCTCTATCACAGCCTCCCTCCCCCCCAGCACATGCCACGGGATTGCCCAGCACCGGGGTCAGCAAACTGTGACTCACGAGGCACATGCGGCCCTTGAGTGTGGCTCTTCCACAAAATAGCACAGCCTGGGCGAGTCTATTTTGAAGAAGTGGTATTAGAAGAAGTTTAAGTTTAAAAAATTAGGCTCTCAAAAGAAATTTCAATCGTTGTACTGTTGATATTTGGCTCTGTTGACTAATGAGTTTGCTGACCACTGGCCCAGCATGTGTAAGTGTGACTGCTTGGAAAATGTAACTTTCAAGGAGCCTGGAGTTGAGTGACAATAAATAGAACCCTGGAGACCAAGACATCATATAGGGTTTACAGGGACTCAGCAGCAGCAACTTAGAAATAAAGTGAGATTGGAGAGGAGGGGTGGGGGGAATGGGGATGATCAAAAGATGATCTGGAGGGAGAAATGGGGAGTAGGGAAAGTGATATTGATTCAACCTAGCCAAAAGAATACTTGACTGTCAGTGTTGGAAGGGCCCTGAGAGATCAACCAGTCAGGAATGGAAAAGAAGTTTCAAGTCACGGGCTACAAGCTGAATGATGAGTAGCAGCTGCGGGAGTGTGTCCTGAGAAGAGTGCCGTTATTGATTAGCAATGTCTGCCAAGGGCGCTGGATTAGAAATGGTGGCATCCGCACCAGAATTTACATCCCCGATCTAGTTTTAGCCTCTCATTGTGGAGTAGCTGAGGAGCCCAGAGGGGAAGAGACTTGTCCAAAGTTTACACAGTGAATTGGAGGCAGGTCTCAGAGCCCTCCTGTCTCCTAAAACCCAGATGAAAACTGGACAACAGGACAAAGACCTGTGACCTAGAGAACGTGGATCCTCAGTCTGGGATCACCTGTAAAGTCCTGAAGACGATAAGCAGTTAAGGGTTGGCTGACCTGAAGCTATGAAGACTGGGCGTATTGCAGGCCTGACACTGGGTGAGAGTGCTCAGTTCTCACTGGGTCATCAGTTGACTGGGTGTGCTGCCTCTGGCCTCTGGCCAAGTCCACCTTTGTCCTTCCAGGCAGAACAAGGAGGTTCCCTAGAGCACAGGCCTTGGATGCATGTATGCCAAGATTGGAGAACCCAGGCAGAGGGAGACAAGAGGAGGGAGAAATGGGCTTGGAGCAGGGCTGGCATGGAGAAGGGTAAAGGCACAGATTGTGCAGAGTGGAGAGGCTTTGAAGGTGGTAATTAGAAGGAACAGAAAGCCAGGCAGGAGGCAAGCACAGAGGCACCTGTGTGCAGGTTTGGGGTGTGGGCCAAAGGAGAAGAAAGAACCTCCAGGTGATGAGAGCCACAACATAGGAGATAATGATGCCCTGACAAAACCTTGGGGGCTTGGAGCCCAGCCCGGCCGGGGTGCTGGCACAGCTGGGCCGTGATGCACCACTCTCAGGCTGGGGGATGTGGGCAGGGAGAGGAGGTGGACTGTGATACCCAGCACCAGCACAACCTTGGAAATTTGCTTATGAGCTTCTGCCTCCCTCCTTTCTTTCTGTCACTTTTCCCATCTCCCCCTTTCTTTTTTCTCCTTGCCTGTCCCCCACTGTACCATAGTGTCTCCACTGGGAGCAGAAATGAGGAAAGGAATGGTGGAGACACGAAAAGATCTGAGCGCTCAGAAATATCTGGGAGCTGCTTTAACTTGCCCAAGGCTATGAAAAGAAACTAGGCTGCAAGAGTCTCCAAGAGCAGAGAATCAGATCTGCTCACCACACCCAGAGAGGAACTAAGACCCAGAGAAGGGAAGACCTCTCTGGTCAGTGCCATATGGGTCTGCCATTTCACTCTCCCATCTTCCTTCTGCTGCTGAGAGCACTCCCAGATTTTCTGCAGGGAGCCACCCCTTCCCTGTCTCTGTCCAGGTGGTATAGAAGGGCCTGACTTTATCTGACCTGAGCTCAGATCTTAGGTTGGGCACATGACTAGAGCTGGCCCATCTGTGCCTTTTGTCCCTGACTCAATAAAAGTTGATCTGGTAAGATCAACACTGGATCTTTAGCTAAACTATTGGAAAAGGAGTGCTTTCTTCCACTGGGTTTGTCACATTGGTAGGTTGAAGCCTGGACCTGCTTAAATGACTTGAGGAATTCTGACTAGCCATCAGAGAGTACAGCTAACACAAAGAGCACAGCCAAGACTTGGAGAGAGACTGATGTCAGATGGCATCATCTAAGCGCCTGGATCCAGCTATTCCTGAAGTCTATTCCTGGGCTTTTCAGTTAAATGAGCAAGAAGATTAGGCAGTTTGAGTTGAATGGACATCCAAGAGACTCTAGGTTAACTTAGAGAAGGAGAGAGAGAGAGAAAGAGAGAGAGAGAGAGAGAGAGAGAGAGAGAGAGAGAGAGAGAGAGAGAGCTGCAGAGGTAAGGACTGAGTCTGATGGGAAAGCAGGTGTGTGAAGAGGAAGGGAGGACTGGTCCATTGGGATAACTGAACTAGTATTTCCCCAGTGAAACAGGAATATCAGAGTTTACTGGAGAGAATATACAACCAAAGACAGTTCTCCAGGCCAATTGGAGGTGGGGTGAAAGCTTTTCGACTGCTATAGAGGCTGCCTACCTGCATAATGCTAGACATTCCTCTGAGCCCCGAGTCTATGCAGGGTGTGCCTCTTCATGGGATGAAGAGGAAGGCACAGCCATTTGGAGTTTATCTCTACAGTCAACACCCAGTTGCAACGGAAGGTCCTACGAATAGCTCGTTGATGTAAACCTCATCCTAAGACAGATCTTTAAAGACAATTGAAAACATTCAACCAATCCCTGCTCATCACATGTACTCCACACCCTCCCAACCCCTTCCTTATCAGATGTCCCCAGACTTCATCTGATGTACAGGATACTAAATTTAATGATCAAGAAGGGACAGAAGGAGGAACTAAGTCACAGGATTGACTCACACATGGTCCAGGTTGCACAGTGCCAACACATCACAAGATGCAGCCCAAAGAGGGCAAGATGACCCCCTGGGACCACCAACCTCAGACCTCATCTGCTCTGCTTGCAGGAAGTGCCAGATGGGGAGAAGAATGGTAGCAGGAAGTTGTGACTAGCACCAATAGGAAACTCCCTCCCCTTGTTCCAGGAACAGTGTTGTCTGCATTGGGGACCCTCAGGGATGAGAAGAGGACACAGCCCTAAAGAAATATGGGGAGTGTTGAGGGTTCGTTCCAGGGCCTTGGAGTTATTTCCCTCTTTGCCCTTCCCTACCTTCTCCCACTTTCCTTCTGGAAAACAACTGATTCCTTAAAATGAAACCACATAAACAAAATACATATATATGTAATATATATGTACATATAAAGTATAATACAGTCAAACCTCGATTCTCGAACATCTCCCATCTTGAATAATTTGCTCCTCAACCTGACAATCCTTCCACACTGACAGCTATGTGATCAGTCACAAATCTCTCAGGTGACAACGTATAAGTCAGTTTACCACTGTTATAATTGCAGGATATTGTGCTGTGAATACTTTCATCTTTTTGTGTGCTTTTGTTGCTGCTTATTATTATTATTATTATTATTATTATTAAATTTTCATTTTCACTGTACATTTTCTTAATTTTTTTGTTAAATTTTCATTTACATTTCATGTCCATTTTGTTTTCAAAGTGTTTATTTATAGACTAAACAGTAGAATAGACATGTACCATATACACTGAGTGGCCAGATTATTATGATTTCTGAATGCATAATAATCTGGCCACTCAGTGTATATCCTATATAATAAAAAGCTAATATGCAAATTGTCCACTTGACCAGCAGGCAGGCCAGCCAACTGCCCATGTCCCCTCCCCCTGGCCAGGCTGGCTGGACCCCTCCCACCCCATGCATGAATTCATGCACTGGGCCTCTAATATGTACTAAGTGGCCAGATTATTATGCGTTCAGAGGTCATAATAATCTGGCCACTCAGTGTATAAGAAAGGTTAAAACAGGGAATCATTTGAGGGACTGGAATGGATTAATTCAATTTATATTATTTCTAAAGGGAAAAAGTGACTTGTTTTTTGAACAGCCTTCTGGAACTATTTAAGCTTGAGAAACAAGGTTCCGCTGTACTTTTAAATATGTACAATATTTAAGTATTGTCATTCCCCTTCTCTCAACTGTTTTAGAGAGCTTTCCATGCCAGTCCAGGTCTGCCCTTTCCATGCCAGTCCAGGTCTGCCTTGTCCTTTCTTTCTTTCTTTTTTTTTTTTAAATCCTTACCTGAGGATAAGTTTTTATTGATTCGAGAGAGAGAGAGAGAAAGGGAGAGAGAGAGAGAGAGAGAGAGAGAGAGACAGAGAGAGAGACAGAGAGAGAGAAAGGGAGAGAGAGAAACATCAGTGTGAGAGAGAAGCATTGATCTGTTGCCTCCAGTACCTACTGGGTCTTGAACTTGCAACCTGGGTATGTGCCCTGATGAGGAATCAAACCCACAACCTTTTGATGTATGGGATGATGCTCTAACCAACTAAGCCACCTAGCCAGGACTGCCTTGTCCTTTCTTACAGCTACATGGCGCTTCTGTTTATTTATTCATTCCCTTATTGATGAACATTAGATTGTTTCTTTTATTATGGTTGCAAATAAGAACATCTAACACATTTTGTGCAGTGAACACCTATTACACCTTGTGCACATGTAGGAGTGGTTTTGAGGATTCATTCCTAGAAGAGAGATTGCTGGCTCAAAATGTGTATGAATTTTTCATTTTGAAAGATACTGCCAAGTTGGAATGGAGACCTTTTTCCTGTGAAGGAGCCCTCCCTGGGGCTGCACCAGAGATGAAAGGTACTCTGGGTGGAAAGAACATGGGCTTTTCAAGTCCATGTTTGGGTTCAAATCAAAGTCTACACGTTCAGGTTCAAGTCCTGGCTCTGCCATCTTCTTCCTGTGTGATCCTGGATAACTCACTTAACCTATCTGAGCTTCTTTTTCCTTAACTGCAAAGTGTAGGATCTTAAGAGCTGCCTCACAAGGTTGTTACGAGGATCAAACGGCATCCTCTAGATCAGGCCTCTAGCACTGGCCTGGCACACAGTAGGCTCTTGGCCAGTGTTAGAGCCCTTTCCCTGCTTGGACCGCCTTGTGCACTTACCATAGGAGGCCAGCTCTGGGGAGAGGCTGGAGGAAGTGATTTATTAGTGAATGTCATGCAGAAGTTAGAACTCCATGGTGGCTCCTTCTAAAGGTCACCCAGGCTATTCTTGGAGTGAAGAACCATTTCAAGTAAAGCATAAGGACTTGCTTTTGCGAACACACCCACTGGGGGACCTTTCACTAAATGACCCCTTCACCCAGCCACTGTCCTCCATGTTCTCAGTCTTTGCACAGGAAGGAGAGGGAACACTCCTAAAGAAAACGTGAGGAATGGCTAGCTTTTAGCACAAGATGTGGCTGGACCGTTGTCTGCACAGAGAACAGAACGAGAACATGTACAGCAGATAGGACTGTTGGGCTGCCGAGTGAAATCTGTCTTAGTCAACATGTTCAGTGTGCTCAGAAAGCTGCAGGGATTCCCAGCTGGAGACCCTGGCCTGGGATGGCCTGTTCACCTCTCAGTTCAGGGGAGGGGTGGTTTTATGAGGGGATCTGAAAAGCTGGTAAGGGTGGCATCTTTTGGGGGTAATGGCCAGATTGTGTCCATAGTCCCAGTGGAAGCCCTAGCAGTGCTTAGAGCCCCATAGCTACAGGTCACTGCATGCTGCTCTCTCCAACCTGCAGGGCTATTGTTTCTTCCTTCTGGAGACAACATGGGACATGAGAATACAGGACCGGACTGCCCTTCCTGGAAGAGAATGAGGAGTGAGCCCAGAGGCTACTACAATGGTGTCCAGGGTGGTGATTTTGGCAAAGGAGGTGGAGCTGAGCAGCCTGGGGACAGCAGTGGTGACAAGGGCTCCAGTAGAGTTAGTCGTGATGGGTGATGGCTTGGTTGGGGAGGCTGTGGGGGCCTGGTAAGAATGAGCTCCATTATTGGAGTCTGACTACTTGGTTTTCAGTCCCAGATCCATTTACTATGAGCTGTGTGGTCTCAGGGAAATAGCTTACCCTTTCTGACCTCAATTTCTTCATCAGTAAAACGGAGACACTGATACCATTAGCTTCTTCAATCTCTCCAACCAGCAGGTGTCTTTAATATGCCAAAGGATGGGAATGAATTCTGGTAGAGATACTTTGCTGCAAACAGCCTGGAAGGGGAGAGGACTGAGCAGACGTGGTTTATATCATCTCCAGAATGCTGTCTTGTGTACCCTGGAGACGCCTGTTCCTGTGACTATACTTCCTGATTCCCAATTCCTGTAGTCTGGGGTAGCTGAGAGCTCTGGCTCTTGCCTCACTTAGCATCTCACAGTGATGTCCTGGCTTCCTGCCAAGACCCCACTCATCAATGCTGGTGCTGACCCTGCAGGCCCCTGGCTCCCACAGGGCCTGGAGACAGGGCCCAGAGACAGGGCCCAGGCTTCTTGGAAGGAATGAACAGGAGGCATACATGAAACCAAACGCTCTGCATAGCAGGAGCTAGTTATGGTGGTGAGGGCCGGGCCTGAGCAGTCTCCCCCAGGGATACTTCTCAGGGGTAAGGTGAGTTTTAGCTCTATGCCTATGGTGGAGAGAAAAGGTATGGGGGGTGGGCAGGGAAATGTGTTCTCCAGAGAGTCTTTTAGCCCATGACAGAGCAAATCCTAGAGCAACTAAGTGGCTGCCCTGCTTTGCCCATGCCCTTTCATGATGTTGAGATTGGCAAAGACAAACAATGAGACTCTACCCAGGAGAACCAACTCCCCATGTTGAGATAGGAGATGAAGGCCTCAGTCCCACCACTGCAAAAAGACTAAATGAAAGGAGTAGGGTTTACCAGGGCTTGCAAATAGATGGGAGTGGGCTGGGTGGGAGAAAGGGGGAGGGAACTATTTTTTACTGGGTGCCCAGATACTGTACCTATATAATGTCCTTCATCCTCACAAATAGCTCCATTTAGCAGAAGACAAAACTGAGGGTCTGAAAGGTTAAGTCACAATACTAGCAAGAGGCTGACCTGGAATCTAAAATCAGGACTGCCTGTCTGACTGCTAAATTGATGCTGTGTGTTCTTCACCTACTTTCCCAGGGCTCAGAGCTATCCCACCTGCATAGCCACCTCTCCCGGGTTTGCCTCCCTGCCCCAGCCTCCTCCAACTGCTCTGTCTCCGGAGAGCTCTTGGGATCTTCACTCACTCCTCACCCTGCTTCCTCTTTGGAAGCCAGCCACAGGCTTTTTCTTCCATTTGAGGGAAAGAAAGTGGTCTCATTCCCCACCTCCAGGTCTTTCCATCCTCTCATCCATCCAAACCTAAGCATCTCTCTTCTGCCCCTCCCCCTCCTTATCCCCCCCACCCTTTCTGTTTATCCATCACTAGAATCCACCCCCTTCCCCTCTTGCCTGTAGGTTCTGTGGCTATAATCAAATCATAACTTTTATTAAATTTAAGATTACTTTTTAATGGAATCAATTTCTTGTGTGGTGCTTCTCTGCCTGCCCGCGGGCTCCACCGGCTCTGTGCTCAGCATCCCTACCCGCACAATTGTCTCTGCCGCTGGCGTTTCTGGCTAAGCTGCCTCAGAAGGAGGGGTAGGTCTGCCATCCCTGAACACACACACACAGAAACACATACAAGCAGGAACACACATATACAGAGCACACACACACAATAAGATGCACCTTCCTGCACAGTCCCCCCCTAATCCCCAGCCCCAGGCACCAGTGCTGCAGAGTGGGGGTGAGAGAGCCCATGGAGGTGGCAGGGGCAGGAGGAGGGAGCTGCAGAGAGAAAGACTGAGGGTGCAAAACAAACACGGTGCGGAGCAGACATTTCTTAGCCTGTTAATTTCCTACAGTTCTGTTTTTCAGCCTCAGAAGCAAGCTGGTTTTTGCTGGCCCACCCCCTCCCCTGACTGCATTGTGCAGCTGGTGAGCATGGAGAAGTTGCGGGAGGAGGAAGGCGGGGGGGGGGGGGTGTCCAGAGGAGCCACCAGGAGACACAAGTCTTTATTTGATTTATAGAACACAGGCAAGATGCAGAAATGTGTCTGAAGCTGGGACCCCAAAGAGAAGCCCAACTGTGTGATTTGCAGGCTGGGCCAGTCTAATAAAGGTCTGGGCTGCAGATAGAAGGAAACCTGGTGGCAGGGAGGGTGGGAGAGGGGTCTGCAGAGGACATTGTGGAGGAAGGAGAGGTAACAGGGAAGAGAGCAGTTGGAGGGTCACTTGGATGGAGGGGGCAAGGGTTAAGAGATATTGGGGGAGTTCTGATAGTGAGCTCATGGTGGAGCCTAAAGATGGGGGTTTGCTGACTCAACAGAGACTTGGCAACTCCTTGAACTCTTGGGGAGCCCTGGGCTCTGCTCCAGCTTCCCTGGGAGGCTCCTGGCAGGGCAGCCTCAGGTAGACAGGAGATCACCATGGGCAGGCTGATCTGAGGCCCAAGAGCGGCCACTCCTTGGCTCTCCACGCAGTCCTTGGCACACCTTGTTTACTGAGGGTCAGAGAGAGGACCTCCTGTCCACCCAGGTGCGTAGCTTGGTGGGTCAAAACACAGCCTTGGCATCAGGAGGTCTGTAAATCTAAATCTAGACTCTGATGTTTTCCAACTGTATGACCTTGAACAAGGGACCTAACCTCTCTGAGCCTGTTTCCTCATCTGTAAGTAAGGATTCTGTGAGATGATGTATGTGGAACATCTCGCATAAAGACTGCCACAAAGAAAGTGGATTATTAATATTTGTATTATGTTTTTTAAGCACCAACCAAATGCAAATGTACAAAAACACAGCCCACAGCCCAGTGAGCCCAGAGGGATTGGGACCTGAGCCAAGGGGTAGGCTGAAGGGCAGAGACCAGCAGGCAGGCAGGCCTCAGTTCCTAGATGAAATCATGTTAACAATCACAGATTGCTCGTGATTGACCATTCCAGCCCTGGAATCCCTGACACAGAGGGTGGGGCTCTTCTTCCTCCTTCAGGAGGGGGAGTGGCTAATGCTAGAGAACCACAGTACCTTGTCCGGAGGAGGGGTGAGGGACTGATGAAGGGTCTTTGACACTGAAGGCCAATGAACCCAAAGCAGGGGCTCCTTCTGGGGCAGGAATGAGGAAGAACTTCCTGTGGTCGATCCCTCCCCTGCAGCCTCCGAGAGCTGCCTGGTGGTTCTGGAGGCAGTAGAGGGCTCTGACCTTCTTAGGCAAGGTCCAAACAACCCTCAGCGGGGTGGGCGTGGAAGAGGAGAAGGGGTGAGGGTGGGAAGGGGAAAGGGGGGATGGCGGTGGGAAGGGAAAGGTGACTGGTGGAGAATGTGAACAAGGGTCTCAACGGGGAAAGGCTGAGTCTGTTAGGGAAACATGGCCATAATCACAGTCCAACTGAGATCTGCAGCATGGCCCCACCAGGGCTGCACTTTGGGGCCTGGCAGCTGCGTTGGCATGAGGAGCAGCTGGAGCCCCTCCCCCAAACAGGAGCTCACTTCTCAGCTCCCCATTACCCCTAGAAGGAGGCTGATGCAACCTGCTCAGTATCTCTCTCTGTTTGACCCCTGGTCCAGGCTTGCCTGCTGAATCAACACCGGGACCTCCAGACCTGTAGGGTCTTGTCTGGGCTCAGGTATTCCCATAGGACCATGTATTAGTCACACATGTAGAGCTTTACTGCTCGAGGGGACTTTTGAGGTCCTAATATTATTCACTCCAATTATTTCACTTATAAGGCAGCCAAGGCCTAGACTAGGGGTCACTTGAAGTGAGTGACCAAGATCTCCCAAACCTTCCAATGCCGCCTGCTGTGCTTTGTGGCCCTCACTCTGGATTAGCTGTAACCCCCATCAACACCGGCCATCACCCAGCCTTACCCAGTGTTTCACAAGCACCAGCACTTTGCACGCATTCCCAGCAACCTTCCTGTATCATCACAATGCCCATTTTACAGATGGGGAGGTTGAGGCTCAAAGAGGTTAAATAAGTAACCTAAACTATAAGTGGTGGAGTGAAAAATTTGAAACCAGAATGGCTGGCCCAGAACCGTGGCTCTTAACCCCTTTATGCTGCTGCTCTTCACCAGAAGCTTCAGCTGCACACATTTCCCTTCACTTTCCCTTCTCCTATTCTCTATTTTCACCATCATGTTGCCATCACAGCCACCTCAAAATCCATCATTTTCTCCTTTTTTTATTTCACTCTAAGCCAGATAATTGCCCCAGAAACAGGGCAGGCTTTGAATTGTCAGCACACTCCCCTTTCTCTTGATCTTCCTCATCATCTCTGCCATCATCACCTTCAACTATTAGCATCACTTTCCCCATCTACAAAATCCTTAATTGCAAATGACTGAACTTAGAGACTAATGCAGATACAACTCCTGCCTTGTGATGGGAGGAGAGGGCTTACAATCTTCTCCAGCTATATATACTCCTCCTCAAGTAAAGGTACAGAGCTGGCATGTGGGAAGGCAGTCTTCCTTTTAGAGACTTCTCTGGAAATAAGAGGGATAATGGAGAAAGACATCATAAGCAGCCAAAACACGTCTGTTGAGGGAAATTAATCAATGGCCAAGGAGACTGCTTGTCATCTTTCAATATCTATAGAAATAATAAGCCTCCAGGGACGGGGGGTGTCAAAGCTTGCAGAGAAAAGATCAGAGGATATTCTGCCTACCCTTTGTCTCTAATGAGCTACCGGGGAGAGATGGAATTGTAGGCAGCTTCTACCTACGTTGAGTGTTGGCCAGCACTCCATCTTCTTAGCCATAGTAGCTCTTTAAACACACACACACACACACACACACACACACACACACACACACACTAGTGGCCCGGTGCACAGATTCATGTACATTGAAAGGAAATTAGAAGAAATGTTTTAATATCACTATTAGCCCTTTCTCTATAATAGGAGTGTCAACCAAATTCATGATCGACAATGACAGATTGAAACACACATGTGCAATTGGTGTCAGCAAGAGCTTTATCTGTATCGTGCATGTGCAAGTCAACTTAGCCTTTTATATATGTATATATATACATATTATTATTTCTATATTTATATATGCTTAATTAGATATGCTTTCTGATTTAGCTAAACTTTTTCTAGCCCAGTGAAACAACTCAACTTCTCTTTCAGGTAATTGTCAGCAACTCAGCAGTAAATATCAACACGAAGCAGATTATCATTATAAATCACACAGGGAGAACAAAGGGTAAACTATTTAATTGTAGCAATATAGTTTGATTATATTCTATGCAGTGAGAAAACCTGAAGTTATTTTCAAGGTTTACCATTTCTTTTTTTTTTTTTTCAGTCAGGTTAAGTTTCTAAACTTCCTAAATCTCCACTTTCTGGCTAATGGAAAAAAAAAATAGGATTCTACCAAGTCTCCTATCTACCTACTCCAGAACTTCTGTGAGGATTAAATGAGATGAGGCATGGGCAAATAATTCACAGACATTTAGTTAAAGTGTAAAATATTTGCACCTGGCTATAAAGCAAGTTGTGTTCTTGGGCTAGAGAAACTCCAAATAGGCTAGTTGCTAGGGAGAGGAAGCAAGGGTTGCCATGTGATGTCATTACCCAGCACCCACAGTGACTGGCTGGCTGGGCTGTGGACCACATTTTGTGCCATGGGGTCTTGGCAACATTGGCTGCGATTTGGTGGTGGGCTGCCGGTCCAGGGTGGAGGCAGGGCCTGTGTTCCACTTGAGGGAAGCTAAGTGTTGCTTTGTGGGCCCCAGGTCTGTGGTGCTGTTTCTTTGTAAATGGCCAGTATGCGTCATGGCAGCTCCTGCATTGAGCATCTGCCCCATAGTAGTTAGGGCGCATCATAGCGACTGGTCAGACGGTCAGAGGGACACTTAGCATATTAGCCTTTTATGTAGATATATATTTTTTGTATTGATTTAAGAGAAAAAGGGAGAGAGAGAGAGAGAGAAACATCAATGATGAAAGAGAATCATTGATCAGCTACCTCCTGCACAACCTCCCACTGGGGATGGACTCCAAAACCCAGGCATGTGCCCTTGATTGGAATCAAACCTGAGACCCTTTAGTCCGAAGGCTGAGGCTCTATCCATTGAGCCAAACCAGCTAGGGCAGTGGTTGGCAAACTATAGCTCACGAGTCACATGAGGCTCTTTGGCCCCTTGAGTGTGGTTCTTCCACAAAATACCAGAGCCTGGGTGAGTCTATTTTGAAGAAGTAGCATTAGAAGAAGTTGAGGTTTTTTTGTTTTTTTGTTTTGTTAATAACTTTCTTTTTTAAATTTTATTTTTCAATTACAGTTTACATTTGATATTATTTTGATTTAGTTTCAGGTGTACAGCATAGTGGTTAGATAATAATATACTTTACAAAGTATTCCCCTCCTGTGCTCCAGTATTTCCAGTACCCACCTGGCATCATACATAGTTATTACAACATTTTTTACTATATTCCCTATGCTGTACTTTACATCCCCTTGACCCTTATGTGACTAGCAATTTGTACTTCTTCATTTCTTCACCTTTTTCTTTCTTTTTTTAAAATTTAAACTTAATAAATCTTTATTGTTCAGATTATTACAATTGTTCCTCTTTTTTTTCCCCATAGCTCTCATCCACCTGGCTCCCAACTCTCCCTCTGCCCTTACCTCTCCATCGCATTGTCCTCATCCATAGGTGTATGATTTTTGTCCAGTCTCTCCCTGCACTCTCTCACCCCTTACCCCTAACAATTGTCAGTCCACTCCCTTTCTATGTCCCTGATTCTATTATATTCACCAGCTTATTCCATTCATCAGATTTTTAATTCACTTGATTTTTAGATTCAGTTGTTGATATATATGTATTTGTTGTTCATAATTTTTGTCTTTACCTTTTTCTTCTTCTTCCTCTTCTTAAAGAGTACCTTTCAGCATTTCATATAATTCTGGTTTGGTAGTGATGAACTCCTTGGTGCACCCCTTTGTGGACTGTGTGTACAGCCTTGTTGTAGTTAAGTGTTGACTGTTGTTGGTATCATTGGGGGGAATTGACCTCCAGGCCAGTTGGCTGTGAGGATTAGCTTTGTCTACACCAAGAGAACTTCTGTGCTGGAGTCAGCCTTATGAGACAAGACTTGCAAATTTGCAAAAGCCTCTGTGTTTGGCTCGGATGGGGGCAGAGTCTCAGGGTTGAGTAGACAGTCTTGGCTTCCTATCAGCCCTGCCCGATGTGGCCCCTGGGTCTCAGTGTCCTTCAGTAATCCTTGTAGCCCTCTCTGGTATACTTGTGCTCACGCACCTCCAGACCTCTGCCTTTTGTGGCTCCCCTGAGTTTCCTTGGGCTCCAGGAACCCGTATGAGTTTGGGTCCCCACGGTCTCACCTGAAACTGGGGTTCAGTGCAGTTGGGAGGTTCAGTCTTCCTCCTGCTAGAGAAAACCAGTGGCACAATCATCAGTCAGTCCTCTCTGTGCACATTGGCGTGTGCTCCTCCAAACCTCTACCTTTTGAGGCTCCCCTGAGTTTCCATGCACTCCTCCCTTTTCATGACAGTCCAGACTCCCCCAGTATGAGTCTCACCCAGAACCAGGGTTCAGTGCAGTTGGAACTGGGGTTCAATGCAGTCGGGAGTTTCTGTCTCCTTCCTGCTAGACTAGAGGAAGCCAGCCAGGGTCTCCGAAGTCTGTCCTCTCCACGTGCATGTCTCCGTACCTCAGCTTTTTGCAGCTCCTCTGAGTCTCCCTGAGCCCCTCTCTTTCCTTCTAGTTGTAGAATTTCCACTCAGCCAGCTTTCCTGTGGTTCTGGATGATGTCCGTTTTGTCTTTTAGCTGTAGTTTTGAAATTGTCTTCTGAGGCAGCAGTTTCTAGAAGTTTAAGTTTAAACAATTTGGCTCTCAAAAGAAATTTCAATCATTGTACTGTTGATATTTGGCTCTGTTGGTTAATGAGTTTGCCGACTACTGAGCTAGGGCCACAGTAGCTCTTATAATCGCTGGAAAACAGCAGCAAGCAACACTCCCCAGGAGTTTTAAAAACTGATTATTCCTTTGGGCCCAAAACCCACCCATCTCCCAGCCCAAAGAGCCTTCGGGATGGCTCTTGGTGAGTCCTGGCTGCCAGGGGGTGCCATTGTCTGGTACAGGATTGAGGTAAGAGGAGGCAATGGCTTCCGGCACCAAAGCTTCCACCCAGAATTCTACCCAAGGCCCCAGAGCTCCCCGGACCTGGAAGAATTCTCCCCCCTAGTGTGTTTGGAGTTGGCTGGTTTTCTGGGCATCAGGCCCAGCTCAGTTTAATTTTTGTTTATTTTTATGTACAGATTCTCTTCTGTTTGGGGTAGAGCTTTGTGTAAATTATTATTATTTATATGATAAAGAATAAATCACAGCAAATAAAAAAACCCCACAATCTTTCTTTCTCAATAGAATTACTAAATTAGGGGCTGAAAGGAACAGCCTATATGCTGGGGTTTGGTTTCAGGAAGCCTTTGGACACAGATTCTCACAAAATCTCTTAGTAAATGGGCTCTGTAATCCTGGATTTGATACTACTAGAGCTAGCAGAGGTATGAGGGGCCTCTCAGCAGGATAGCAGTCCTTTGGGCCTAAGGATGCTGGCTTCCTGGTCCTCCTCACATCCCCTTCCTTGGAAGATGGGTCAGACATTTTTAAGTGTCTTGCTAACTCAGAATGGGAAAAGGCGAAATAGAGGAGATAGAGTTTCTTTTCAGAAACATAATCAAAAGCCCTGAATTGGGGTGGGGGGTGGGGTACATAGGAATTATTTGAATAGTGGCATTATTACATCAG
>PVJN01037696.1:0-11907 GCA_004026805.1 Lasiurus borealis | reverse complement strand
GAGAAGGGAAGGGAAGGGAGAGAGAATGAGAATGAGAGAAAGAATGAAAATACGAGAATATATGCCAAAATGTTCAGAGCAATAAATTGGAGGGGAGGGAGACATATACTACAATATGAACTCTAAAGCTGCTCATACACTTGGTCCAAGAAATTGTACTTCCAAGAAATAATCAGAAACTAGAAACGAAGGGCAGGTTGGCAACAATTCATTGGTGATATAAGAATCTGAAGAAGGGGGAGCAGCATGTGTGTACTGAGCTAGCCAGCCAGCCATCAGTCCTACCTCATGACAGAAACAAATCATACCATGGACCAAACCAGGAGGCTTCTGCCCACTGGGATGTGGCCAGCACGGCCTTGTTATAGAATACAAGCTCTGGGTCTTTGTCTCCTGGGGCCTGACCAGTGTCCTGTGGCCAGGCACCCACCACAAGCACCTTTGCTGTACTAAAACCAAGGTATCTTGGAAACGACAAGAAACAAAAATACAAGTGATTACAGCATCTACTCTACAGAATTTCTCCACATTGACCCAATTTCAAAGTGCTTCAAATTCTGGAACCTTAATATACTTAAATGACACATTGAAAACATTTTTCAAACTGTACTTAGCTGTACAGAGATTTGAAAATAGGGTAGTTATGCATGCTTGACAACATTTGACCATTTTTTATTACAAGTCCAATAGATTTGTCTCTAACATTACACTCAGCTTCCTTTTTTTTTTTTTTTAATCCTCATCCGAGGATATTTTTCCATTGATTTTTAAAGAGGAAGGAAGGTGGGGAGAGAGAGAGAGGAAAACATCAATATGAGAAAGACACATCAATTGGTTGCCCGTAAGTTGAGGGATCGAGCCTAAAACCTAGGTGCCAGGTACGTGCCTTTGACGGGAATCGAACCCAGGCCCTTCAGTCCATCAGGACTCAGTTTCCTTTTAGTATTAACTATGACTAAGAACTAGCAAAGAGCCGAGACCGGTTTGGCTCAGTGGAGAGAGCATCGGCTTGCAGACTGAGGGGTTCCAGGTTCGATTCTGGTTGGGGGCGTGTGCCTTGCTTGCGGGCACATCTCCACTGTCGGGTGTGTGGGAGGCGGCTGATCGATGTTTCTCTCTCATCGATGTTTCTGACTTTCTATCTCTCTCCCTTCCTCTCTGTAAAAAATCAATAAAATATATATTTTTTTAAAAAAAGAACTAGCAAACAGCAGATGTTTGGGAACAATTAGCAAGTGCTGATGTGCAAATGGATCCTAAATAGCCACAGCTACAAATATCATTAAAACAGTACAAAGGCATCATATGTACATGCAACTTAAACAAATTCAATTGTACACCAAAGGGCAAAACATTTAATGACTAAAAACATTTTCATAAAATTTGACTCCTAATATAAGCCAGACACTTTATCTGGTAACTTTTTAAAAAGGGATCTGGCCAAGCTGGGATGGTTCAGTGGTTGAGCAGGGACCTATGAACCAGGAGGTCATAGTTCAATTCCCAATCAGGAAATCAAATTCCCAATCAGGGCACATGCCCACATTGCGGGCTTGATTCCCAGAGGGGGCCTGCAGGAGGCAGCAGATCCATGATTCTCTCTCATCATTAATGTTTCTATCTCTCTCTCCTTCTCCCTTCCTCCCTAAAATCAATAAAAATATATTTTTAAAAAAGTTAAAAAAAAGATCTGTACTGGATATATAAAACTATATACTTAATTTTATAAGCAATTTAGAGATTTTTAAGGGTATCTTTGACTGTATTTGGGGTTCACATATGCAATAGCTTTAGAACTTAACCATAAGTAAAATGGGACTTCCACATCTAACAGAGTGCTTGGCTGTAAAAAACATCATCTGTTTTGTCCTGGCCAGTGTTGCTCAGTGGTTGGAGCGTGGGCCCATACTTGGAAGGGTGGGGAGTTCAATTCCTGGTCAAGGGCAGGAACCTGGGTTTCAAGTTTAATCTCTGGCTCCAAAGGGCCATGTGCGGGAGGCAGCCAATCTATATGTCTTTCTCACATTGATGTTTCTCTCTCTCTTCTTCTCTCTCCCTCTCTATCTCTGAAAAGCAATGGAAAAAAATAACCTCAGACAAGGATGAACAACAAAAACATAATCTGCTTTGAATCCTTGCTGTGGGGACATCCAAGTTCACAATTTTCTCATCTGTAAAATTGGAACATTAAGCACACCTATCTGTGATGGTTAATTTTATGTGTTAATTTGGTTGGGCCACCGTGCCAAGATATTTGGTCAAATGTTATTCTGAATGTTTCAGTGAAGGTGTGTTTTGGTTTGGGATTAATATTTAAAGCACCAGACTGTGAGTAAAGCAGATCACCCTTCATAATGTGGGTGGGCATCATCCAACCACTTGAAGGCCTTAATAGACAGACTGACTTCCTTCAAGCAAGAAAGAATTATTCCAGCAGACTGCCCTTGAACTCAAACTTCAGCTTTGCCTTGGCTCTCCAGCCTGCCAGCCTACCCATTAGATTTTGGATTCACCGAGATTCCACAATAATGAGAGCCAATTCTTTAAAATATTTCTCTCTCTTTAGGTGATAGATAGATAGATAGATAGATAGATAGATGATAGACACATAGATAGATATCTTTATATATAACACAAAATTATATCTATATCTACATATCTATATTGAAAGAGAGAGAGAGAGATTGAGACATACACATTCTGTTGGCTTTTTTTCCTCTGAAGAATCCTGACTAACACACTACCCAACAGAATTATTATGAAGATTAAATAAGACAGTGCATTTAATCTTCAGAGTGCCTGATATATGGAATAGTGCTAGATAAATGATTGCTGCTTTATACCAATCTTGCCGCTATTGCTGATCCCAGAAGCTGTTTCTTTAAGGCCAGATCTACTCCCTATTTGAATCTGAAGACTGAACCTTCACGTGCTTCTTACAAACCTCCCTTCTCCATCCCTTCTCAGTCCTCACTATGTCGTTAGACACAGACAAGAAAGATGATCTTCTGCTCGACAATGATTATGAGGCCCTCAACAGTGTTATGGCACAATATTAGTATCTCCTTTTCCTGATAACTGACCTGTTTGAATACATGCATTGAGCCACCTTCTGAATTAAGCTGGGCCTTCAAGTTGTTTATGAATTGATCCATATCTGGAAAAGAGACAAGAGAAAGGTAATTTTAAAATAGGATCTAACCCACTATATTCACATACTATACGTCACTTACTAGTATTCTTGGTTACACATGTTTGTGTTTTTATTAACGTGATTTCTCCAAGATTTACTAGGTACTGAGAAGTCAGCATTTGGACAACATTCTAATTTATATATTATGTTCATCAAGATGGCCCTGGTTTGTCCTCAATAATATGAGCTGCCCACTCCCCTCAAATGCTATATGCATGTAAAACTGTTTCTTCCAATCTCTCCAACCCACCCTACATCCATAAGAATATCAGCATTGCCAAAACCGGTTTGGCTCAGTGGATAGAGCGTCGGCCTTCGGACTGAAAGGTCCCGGGTTCGATTCCGGTCAAGGGCATGTACCTTGGTGGGGGGGGCACATTCCCAGTAGGGGGCGTGCAGGAGGCAGCTGATCGATGTCTCTCTCTCATCGATATTTCTAACTTTCTATCCCTCTCCCTTCCTCTCTCTCTAAAAAATCAATAAAATATATTAATGCTCCCCTTCCTGGTCTCGCTCTCATTCTAAGGAGTCCCATGCTCCTTAGGGATATTTACCCTAGTGAACTTGTTTACACAGCAGCATCAATTCTCTCCGAAGGGATATTTTATCTCTACCTCTCTGTAACATACAAGGCAGGTGGAGTTAATATGAGCAATCCTTTACTTCCTTGTTAGATAGATTTTCCTCCGATGAAAAGAAAGATACTTGGTGGCCTCCCTCAGCTGCCCTGCACTATCACATTCATTCCCACCAGAAGCACATACCAGCATCTCTTTTACCAGATTTCCTTTGATCTATTTACAGGCTAATCTCACGAGAGAGGAACGCAGAGGGCAAGGTAGATGAATCCGCAGCTTGCTTCTGACTTAATTAATTGGTCAGATTTCAGATTTCTCTAAGTGTCTCCAAGTCACTTACAATTAGTTTCCTCACTTATGATCTGGTGGCATTTCAAAAGGGTGTCCATAAATCAGTTAATTGCTTTGGACATCATATACATTTATCTATAGAAATGTTCATTTACAGATCACTTCACAATATACAACAAATGCACAATTAGCAGGAATAGAAAATTATAATACGGCAACACACGAAGTAAAATATAATTCTAAACACAGTTTATTTATTAAAAGTCAGGAATGGAGGAAACAAATCCTAATTGAGTAGCAATAATAGACAAAGAATCCTCTATTGCAGTGATTCTCAACCTTCCTAAGGCCTCGACCCTTGCACACAGTTCCTCATGTGGTGGTGACCCCCAACCATGAAATTTTGCTACTGTTATGCATCGTGATGTATATATCTGCATTTTCCGATGGTCTTAGGCGACACCCCCTCAAAGGGGTCTCGACACACAGGTTGAGAACCGCTACTCTATTGGGATTCTGAGAAAACTTCTGAGGCACTATCAAGAGTTTGGAGAATTTTAACAATTTAAAATATCACCAATTTTATCTCAAAGTACATAGATTTCCTTTCCTTTGGTCCAAGTATATGAGTAGATCTGCTCACATATACATCCATCATTCACCAAATCATCTCTGCATAATTACTGTGTTAGAAGTTATAGTAGGCAAGTTGTTATCAGTTTTTGATCTGAGTCAACCAGATACGGAGAGTCAGCAAACGCAGCAGAGAGCATTGACCTGGGAGTTAAATGCCCACAAATCACAGCCCACTATCTTTGTCAAGGCCTTTTCTAAGCTGTAACTTCTCTGTCTAGAATTTAAAATTTTCAAACTGTTCTCTGCAAAGTCCTAAGGCATCTGAGAAGTCTTTTGGGGGTGGGGGAGGGGTTCATGGAGGAAGATGCGGGGAAAAGAATAAGCATAGAAGTCAGATGCAGAAAACTGTGTTTTCCATTAGTTGGCAAGCTCTTTGCAGGCAGAGATTTTCATCTGTGATGTTTCTTCCAGGGGTGTATTTCCAGGGCTTAGGACGGTGCCTGGTGCACAGTAGGTGTTCAATACATTTCCCAAGGTTTTTGTTGAGTGACAGAAAAGAAGAATGTGGAAGTGTGTTTTCTCGAGTACAGGGGTTAGACAAAAATAGAAAAGAATAAAAGAAAATGAGACAGGTTATGTATGAGGGATGTTTGACATGCAATTAACGATGAAGCATGATGTGCCAGAGACAGTAGTTTATTGTGCTTTCATGGAGGAGTGAAAAAGGAGGCAAAACAGTAAATCAAAGAATGTTAGGTCAGATAACTCGCAGATGATCCAGGAGCACTTGCTTGGTTGCTGCCAGAAAAATCTGGAGGAGAGTGAAGAGAATTCCATTCATCTTCTCCATTCACATATTCTTCAATTAGGCCTCATTTATAGATAGATAGATAGATAGATAGATAGATAGATAGATAGATAGATAGATATTTTTTTTTTTTTACTGATTTTTCAGAGAGGAAGAGAGAGGGATAGAGTTAGAAACATCAATGAGAGAGACACATCCATCAGCTGCCTCCTGCACGCCCCCTACTGGGGATGTGCCCGCAACCAAGGTACATGCCCTTTACCAGAATGGAACCTGGGACCTTTCAAGTCCGCAGGCTAAGGCTTTATCCCACTGAGCAAAACCGGTCCTGTCAGGTAGCATTATTCTTATCTGGGGCAACTTATAAGGTAAGAGCCATCTCCTATCTGGTCTTCCTCAATTCCTGTGGCTTACGGGACAGCAGGGGTGAGGGAGCAAAGTGATTTTGATAACCTATTTAGCCCCTAATGAACCTCAGTTTCTCCACCTGCCCAGGAAAGGGGGTATGGTACTGATTTAATAGGTTTAAAGGGACACTTCCATGAATTAGTACAGGCAAATGTACTTCTTTGCATATGAAAAGTTCTCAATATAAGTATTTATTATTAAAGTCACCACCATTATTAGTGTTGATGGCCATGCTTAGCTCTGGCCCCGAAGGATATCTCCTAGGCATCAATAGTTCTTTCATAAACTCAGTGTGCTCACAAACCTTCTCTTCCGCTTCTATTTATAATCTCACTTTATACCCCCGTCAACCCAGTCTCAAGCTAACATCCTGAGGGCCAGTTACTTTTGACTCCTCTCTCTCTCCGTCTCCAGCCAATTGGTTGTCAGCTGCAATGAAGAAATATCTCTTACACCGAACTGTTCGTCTTTTCCCAGTCACTTCCCCTTTTAGTCCATTCTCCCACTCTGCAACCCAAGTGCGGGAAAAACATGTGGGATCTGGACTGAGCGCCTAGGGTCACATTTTAATGATGAGACTGGGAAAGTTTTTCCACACCTTTGTGTCTGTTTTCCCATTTGCAAAATGAGAACAATAATAGTACCAGCTCATAGGGTTGTTGTATTTATCAGGTTACTATGTGTTCAAGAGTTTGCGGTATCTTGTACCATCAGGTTAGCTCCTCAGTAGATACCTAGTCTTGTTCCTCTCTGTGTCCCAGTTTTTTAGCAGAGCATCTCCTCCATGTAGTGTGCTAATGTCCCATGAATGAATGATCACAGGAAAAGGAAGGTGTTTAATAACAACAATCTTGTCTTCATGCATATTAATATAACCAATGGACACAGACACTGGGGCACTGGGGGCCTGCCCAGGGTGGGAATGGCTGGGGGGGAGGGGTCAATTGAGGAAAAAAGAGACATATGTAAAACTTTAGACAAAATAAAATAAAACAAATTAAAAACAATCCATATATATAAAAGCCAAAGCGACTATCCAACTGTCCGACTGGTAGCTATGATGTGCAATGTCCACCAGGGGGCAGACACTCCGACTGGTAGCTATGCCATGCACTGACCACCAGAGGGCAGACACTAGACACTGGAGCTGTGGAGCAACAGCAACTTTGCAGAGTGCCCTCTCCCACACTGCCCTCAGGGATGTCGGACTGCCGGTTTGGGGCCGATCCCCGAAGGCCAGACCGAGGGACCCCACCTGCCAGAGGGACTCTGCTCATTCCACAGACATCCTTCAAGCCCCGGCGCCTCCCCAGGTGCAGCCAGCCCGAGGAGGGACCACAGGAGGCTGGCTCCAAGGCATGTCTAGCCCATCTCGCCCAGTCCCACCCTGCCGGCCACCTTCTAATTAATTTACTTTCAGTGTGCATAAATCCATACACTGGACCTCTAGTATGTTATAATAATCAATAATATTAACATTTAAAATAACAATAATCAGCCAAAACCGATTTGGCTCAGTGAATAGAGCGTTGGCCTGCGGACTGAAAGGTCCCAGGTTTGATTCTAGTCAAGGGCATGTACCTTGGTTGCAGGCACATGCCCAGTGGGGGGCGTGCAGGAGGCGGTGGATAGATGTCTGTCTCTTATTGATGTTTCTAGCTCTCTATCCCTCTCCCTTCCTCTCTGTAAAAAAATCAATAAAATATATTTAAAAAAAAAGAAAGATATATATTACAAATAAAATAAAATAGCAATAATCAAGGAGTCTAAAAAGTACTTCTTGTCCAAACTGCATTAAAAGTATATTAGTCATTGCCCTAGTTGGTTTGACTCAGTGGAGAGAATATTGGCCTGTGGACTGAAGGGTCTGGACTCACTTACGGTCAAGGGCATGTGCCTGGGATGTTGACTCAATCCCCAGTAGGGGGTGTGCAGGAGGCAGCCAACTAATGATTCTCTCTCATCATTGATGTATCTCTATCTCCCTCTCCCTTTCCTTTCTCTCTGACATAAATAAAAACATATATTTTTAAAAAGGATATTAGTCAGCCCAGCTGGTGTGCTAGGAGGTTCAATTTCCGGTCAGGGCACATGCTCAGGTTGCAGGCTCAATCCCCAGTGTGGGGTGTTCAGGAGGTAGCGAATCAATGATTCTCTCTCATCACTGATGTTTCTCTCTCTTCCTCCCTCCCCTTTCCTCTCTGAAATCAATAAAAAAAAAAATTATTTTAAGTATATTAGTCAAAAGGCATAAGCTGGCAATCAGGAATGTCTCAGCCATTTTTGCTAACTGCACTTCCACCCAAAAGATAGTCAACTGGAGTTGCCATTAGATAGCCATGGACAACACTCTAAATGTTGGTAGGAACGAATATAGAGAAAGCTATCAGAAATGTGTACAACCTTCTCTTTTTAAAATGTTTTAATTTTTAGCCAGCTAACATTCAAAAAATTGGGGCCAACAGAGTGGTTTTAGCGAAAGCTCAGGGTTGGTTTTTTTTTTTTTTTAAGGAATGTAAAAAGCCTTTTACTTTTCTCTAAAGTTGGAGCTGCTGCTCTTTAAGTGTCTAGAACCAGACAGCTGCACAGAATCTGTGAGGAAAGTGGTAAGGAAATACCCAAAGGGGGTTAAGGTATTTGTCTTGAGCAATGAAGATGTGAATCTCACAGGCAGGAGAGCTTCAGAAATGCAAATAACCCACTTGAGATAATAACCATTCTGCTGCCTGGAATGGCTCTTCAAGCCTTTGTGTCTGGAAGCCGGACTTTCTGGTCCTTCCCCTCATGTAGGGGTTACTGGAAGAGGAAATAAAGGAGGAGGTAGAAAGGAAGCTTGAACCCCTTCCACAGCGGGGGTCAATGTTTGATATCTGCGTAACTTCACACATCACATTACAAGGGACCATGACCACAGAAAATCGCTCATGTTATATAACACTTGCCATGTTCCAAAGGTTATTCTGTTACACATTTTCCATAGTGATCTGCTTGTTATATGAAAGTGGACAGGGCTTCTAAGGGACAGGAGCAGGTGGCTGGTTAATAAGAATGCATCTCACCCTTTGGCCAGCCCTGAGAGGGAAAAAATGTCTAGGGATGAATCAAGAAGTTAAACCTTTAAGGAGGGAAGCACAGCAGAGTCACTGAGGCCTGCAACTTCAAAAGAAAGCAGGGCACGGGGAACCCTGACACAGACTTAAGAAGGTACCTAGTATCTTAACATGATAGAGCATGTGGACAACACAAATATGTTCAGATACAAATAATCATCCCTCATGTGCATCAAAATAGCTTTACAGCAGAGAAATAGCTCTCATATACCATTTCCATTTCTCAGATAATGAACTTGGAAGCTCAGATCACATCGTTTAGAAGTGACAAAATCAGAACTGGAACCCTTATCTTCCAACTCAAATTACAGTGCTCCCTTACTGCTTTCTAATATTGCAAATTTGATGAGCACCTTCTTTCTAAACAACTGTCCACTCAGGAAATGAGCAAAGTGGCCTTCGATAGACGATTGGATCAAGAAGGTGAGGTATATATATATATACAATGGAATGCTGCTCAGCCAGAGAAAAGGTTAAATACTGCCATTTGTGATAACACGGGTGGAGCTGGAGAAGATCATGCTAAGTGAAATGTCAGACAGAAAAAGTCAAGAACCATGTGATTTCCCTCATGTGGGATATAAAACTGAAAACAACAAGTGAACAAACAAACAAAAACTCCCAGACACAGATAACAGCATGGAGGAGAGGGGTGTATAGAGGTAATAAAGGGTACAGGGGGTCAATATATGGTGACAGAAGACTTGTCTTTGTGTGGTGAACACACAATGCATTATAGAAATGATGTAGCATAGAATTGTACACATGAAATCTATATAACTTCCTTAACCAATGTCACCCCAATAAATTCAATAAAATAGAAAAGAAAAAACTGTCTACTGAAAGAAAAACAAGTTTAAAAATAACATACCAATCATTTAGAAAGATATTGAGTAGTATCAATCATTTTCAGTGACTATAAGAAATGCTGAAACTGTTAAAAAATGAAAATCAACATTTTAGGGTTTTGAAATTTTACTAGTAGGCAGTTTTTTTAAAAACACATTAACTGTGTTTTTAATATCTGAAAAAAGGTTGTGAAAGAACAACTAGAGCCCAGCCAGCGTGGCTCAGTGGCTGAGTGTCAACCTATGAACCACTAAGTTGCTGTTCAATATCCAGTCAGGACACATGCCTGGGTTTTGGGCTCAGTCCCCAGTAGGGGGCGTGCAAGAGGCAGCCCATCAATTATTCTCTTTCATCATTGATGTTTCTATCTCTCTCTACCTATCCCTTCCTCTCTGAAATCAATAAAAATATACTTTAAAAAAAAAGAATTAGAAGGAGAGTTTTACCAAACATTCAAAGAGAACTAACATCTATCCTCCTCAAACTATTCCAAAAAAACCCAGAGGAAGGCACACTTCCAAGCATTTTCTACATAGCCAGCATTACCCTAATTCCAAAATCAAAGACACTACAAAGAAAGGAGATTACAGGCCAATATCCCTGATGAACACAGATGCTTAAATCCTTCACAAAATATTAACAAATCGAATCCAGCAATTCATTCAAAAGATCAGACACCATGACCAAATGGGACTTATTCCAGGGATGCAAGGCTGGTACAATATTCACAAATCAATAAATGTGATATCTTACCTAAGAAAAGAGAAACATGCAAATTAACCATCACGCCACTACACCCAGAGCCAATCAGAGTGAGTATGCAAATTAACCCAACAAAGATGGAGGTACAGAGTGGTGTGAAGCCTGCTATGAGGGGAAGGGGGCGGGGGAGGGAGCTACTAGAGTGGTGCTCCAGACAGAAGCGAGGACTTGCCAGCTCCCAGGTGGCTGGGGAGCAGGGACTTGTTGGCTCCAGGGCAGCTAGGAGTGAAGCCAGGGGCCTATTCTTGCACAAATATTGTGCAATGGGCCTCTAGTATCACAAAGAGACAAAAGTCACATGATCATATCAATTGACACAGAAAAAGCATTTGACAAAATCCAACACCCTTTTTTCTTCTCTTTTTCTTAAATATATTTTATTGATTTTTTTTACAGAGAGGAAGGGAGGGGGATAGAGAATTAGAAACATTGATGAGAGAGAAAGATCGATCAGCTGCCTCCCCTACACCTACTAGGGATGTGCCTGCAACCAAGGTATATGCCCTTGACCTTTCAGTCCCCAGACTGACACTCTATCCACTGAGCCAAACTAGTTAGAGCCAACACCTTTTTATCATACAAACTCTCAGGAAAGTGGGAATAGAGGGATCATACCTCAACATTACATTAAAATACCAATGGCATATTTCACTGGTCTAGAACAAACACTCCAAACATTTGTATGGAACCAAAAAAGACCTCAAGTAGCTAGAGCAATCCTGAGAAAGAACAAAGTTGGAGGGATCACAATACTAGATATCTATTTATACTACAAAGCCACTGTAAGCAAAACAGCCTGAGACTGGCACAAGGACAGGCATATAGATCAATGGGACAGAGCAGAGAACCCAGATCAACCCAAGCCATTGGATGTGGAGAAAAGGGGAGATTCTTACACTGAGCATGCCAAAAGCTCAATTAATATTTTTTTAAAATATATTTTATTGATTTTTTTACAGAGAGGAAGGAAGAGGGATAGAAAGTCAGAAACATCGATGAGAGAGAGACATCGATCTGCCGCCTCCTGCACGCCCCACACTGGAGATGTGCCCGCAAGCAAGGTACATGCCCCCGACCGGAATTGAACCTGGGACCTTTCAGCCCACAAGCCGATGCTCTATCCAGTGAGCCAAACCGGTCTCAGCTCAATTAATATTTGACAAAGGAGGCAAGAGCATACGATGGAGTGAAGATAGTCTATTCAATAAATGGTGTTGGGAAAATTAGACAAGTACATGCAAAAAATGAAACTAGACCACCAACTTACACCATGCATAAGAATAAATTCAAAATGGATTCAGGACCTAAACATAAGCTGGGAAACCATAAAAA
>PVJN01037695.1:0-20774 GCA_004026805.1 Lasiurus borealis | reverse complement strand
TTCTGCAGGCCTGGTCACTCCCAACTGATCCACCCTGATGGCCTGATTGGCCCAAGCAGCCTACTGTTCAATCGTTTCTGTTACTGTGACAGTGTCCTGGACAATTTGCACAATTCTCTATTATTAGTATATGCTGAGTGGCCAGATTATTATGATCTTTGAACGCATAATAATCTGGCCACCCAGTGTATTTATATCTCAAATGGGCCAATGTCATATTCAGTAGGCATACTCAATGGGCGAAAAGTATTCTACACCTTTTCCCCTGAGCTTTCTATCAGCCAGTGCAAAGGGGAATACTGATTAGGTGCACGATTTATGGTATCTTTAATATCAAATAAATGAGGTATTCAAGAGAAGTACAATGAGTGGCCAGATTATTATGCATTCAGAGACCATAATAATCAGGCCACTCAGTATAGATAATGAACTTACAGAAAGAGAAAATTAAAAAAAAATCCCATTTACATTACAACAAAATAATTAAGATATATAAGAACAAATTTAATTAAGGATGTAAAAGACCTGCATTCAGAAAACTACAGGACACTGAAAAAAAGAGCCAGGGGAAGAAATAAACAAATGGAAGAATATACCATGTTCATTGATTGGTAGAATCATTAAAGTGTCTGTAGTACCCAAAAGTAATCTATAGATTCAATGCAATCCACATTAAAATACCAATGGCAGGAGGAGGAAAAATGGTGGCGGAATAGACAGACGCGTCTGGACCTTTGCTTCTGGGCAGAGGGAGAGAAAGCAGCTGAGAGTCACACTGGGTGTGTTTGTTGGCAAGTTAAGAGTCAGTTATCCTCCAGGAGAAGGTGGGGGATTGCTGGACGGCGCTCTCCTGACCAGGCAGCCCACTGCCATGGGTTTTTTGTCTGCCGGAGCCACCAGCATGAACATGAAGACCGTGCCATCTTGTAGAGGGAGGTGGATTTCTGCAGCAGTCTGAAAGTTGCAGCTGAAGTACTCACCAAACAGCCGGGTGACCCAGAACACCGCTCTCTAATTGGTGCAGACACACAGACTCAGACGAGATCCACACGTTAAACGTAAAGGTCCGATTTCGCCTGGGATAAGTTTGTGCTTTTGAATCAATGTAGGAGAGAGAACTACATAACCAGAAACCCAGAGAAGAAAGACCATGGGCAGAAGAAGAAACAGCCCACATACGACAGAAAGGCAGGTATCACCAGAAAAGGAAGTAAACAAAATAGAAGCAGAAATAAGCCTGCCAGAGAAAGAGTTCAGAGAAATGATCTTAAGGTGGATGAAAAGAATGGAAGACAAAATTGACAATGTGAGTAAGAGCCAAGAGGAAATGAAGAAGACCCAAGAAGAAATGAAGAAGAAGCAAGAAGAAATGTAGAATAATCAAGAAGAAATGAAAAATGACATCACTGCTATAAAGAACTCAATAGGAAGCATCAAAAGTAGACTAGAAGAAGCAGAGGACCACATCAGTGAGCTAAAAGACACGGTAGGAAAAAATACCCAAGTACAGCAGCTTCTAGAAAATTGAAAAGCAAGAGGAGAGCCTAAGGGAACTTTGGGATAACATGAAACAAAACAACATCCATATAATTGGGGTTCCAGAAAGAGTGGAAACTGAGCAAGGATTAGAGAACCTGTTTGAAGAAATAATGACAGAAAATTTCCCCAGTATAGAAAAGAAAAAAGCCACACAAATCCAAGAAGCTCACAGAGGCCCAAGCAAAATAAACCCCCCAAATCGACACTAAGGCACATTATAATTAAATTGGCAAAAACGAACGACAAAGTAAGAATCTTAAAAGCGGCCAGAGAGAAACAGAAAGTTACCTACAAAGGAACCCCCATAAGACTAACTACTGATTTCTCAACAAAAACTCGTCAGGCCAGAAGGGAATGGAATGAAATATACAAAGTCATGCAAAGGAAGGGTCTGAATCCAAGAATACTGTACCCTGCAAGGCTTTCAATCAATATTGAAGGTGAAATCAGAAGCTTCACAGACAAAAAAGGACTAGGGAATATATTATCACCAAACCAGCAATGCAAGAAATGTTAAAGGGTCTGCTGTAATAAAAAGAAATAGGAAGTGAAGAAGGAACTCTGGAGTAAAGACTAAAAATGGCGACAGATAAGTACCTATCAATAATAACTTTAAATGTAAATGGATTAAATGCTCGAATCAAAAGACATAGGGTAACCGATTGGATAAGAAAACATGATCCATATATCTGCTGTCTACAAGAAACCCACTTCAGGAAAAAAGATGTACACAGATTGAGGGTGAAGGGATGGAAGATGGTATTTCAGGCAAATGGAAATGAAAAAAAAAGCTGGGGTTGCAATACTTATATCTGAGAAATTAGATCTCAAAGTGAAGGACATAACAAAAGATAAAGAAGGCCACTTCATAATACTAAAGGGAACAATCCAACAAGAAGAAATAACTCTGGTAAACATATACACACCCAACATAGGAGTACCTAAATACATAAAAAAAAAACTCCTGGAGCATATTGAGGGAGAGATTGACAGTAATACAATCATAATAGAAGACTTTAATACCCCACTGTTACCACTGGACAAATCCTCTAAACAAAAAATCAGCAAAGAAACATCAATCCTAAATGACTCACTAGAGCAGATGGAATTCAGAACATTTTACCCCAAAGCCACAGAATATATATTCTTCTCTAGTGCACATGGGTCATTTTCAAAGATAGGTCATATGTTGATTCATAGGAAAAGTCTCTTCAAATTCAAGAAGATAGAAATCATATCAAGCATTTTCTCAGACCACAGTGGCATAAAACTGGAAATCAACTCTAATAAAAACAATAGAAAGAAATCAAACACATGGAGACCAAACAGCATGCTATTAAACAACGACTGGGTAACCAAAGAGATCAAGGGAGAAATAAAAAACATCATGGCAACAAATGACGATGAGAACACAACAATACAAAATTTATGGGACACAGGGAAAGCAGTTTTGAGAGGGAAGTTCATAGCCCTACAAGCCTACTGCAAAAAACAGGAAACAATGGTAACAAATTCCCTAACCCTACAACTCAAAGAGCTAGAAAGAGAGCAACAAGAAAAGCCCAGAGTAAGCAGAAGGAAGAAAATAGTAAAGATCAGAGCAGAGATAAACAACATGGAGACCAAAGAAACAATTCAAAATATCAACAAAACCAAGAGCTGGTTCTTTGAAAGGATAAACAAGATTGATGGACCTCTAGCCAGGCTTACAAAGAAGCAAAGAGAGAAGACCCAAATAAACAAAATCAGAAATGAAAGAGGAGAAATAACAACAGACCCTGTGGAAATACAAAGGATTGTTAAAAAATACTATGAACAACTCTTTTCCAACAAATTGGACAACCTGCAAGAAATGGACATATTCCTAGAAAAATATAACATTCCAAAACTCAATCAGGAAGAATCTAAACATCTCAACAGTCTAATAATTATGGAAGAAATTGAAGCAGTAATCAAAAAGCTTCCAGCAAATAAAAGCCATGGACCAGATGGCTACACAGGATAGTTTTATCAAACATTCAAGGAAGAATTAAAACCTATCCTCCTCAAACTATTCAAAAATATTCAAGAAGAAGGAACACTTCTAAGCACCTTTTATGAAGCCAGCATCAGCCTAATACCAAAACCAGATAAAGACAACACAATGAAAAGGAATTATAGGCCAATATCTCTCATGAACATAGATGCCAAAACCCTCAACAAAATTCTAGCAAATCGAATCCAGCAGTACATCAGAAAGGCCATACACCATGACCAAATAGGATTCATCCCAGGAATGCAAGGATGGTACAATATCCCCAAATCAATAAACGTGATACATCACATAAACAAATTGAGAGATAAAAATCACATCGTCATATGAATTGATGCAGAAAAAGCATTTGACAAAAATCCAACACCCTTTCTTGATAAAAACTCTCAGCAAAGTGGGAATAGAAGGATCATACCTCAACATCATAAAAGCCATATATGATAAACCCACAGCTAACATCATACTCAATGGGCAAAAACTAAAACCATTTCCCCTAAGAACAGGAACAAGACAGGGATGCCCACTCTGACCTCTCCTGTTCTACATAGTACTGGAAATATTAGCCATTACAATTTTACAAGAAGAAAAAATAAAAGGCATCCAAATTGGAAAAGTAGAAGTAAAGTTGTCCTTATTAGCAGATGACTTGATACTGTATATAAAACACGAAGGACTCCATCCCAAAACTAATTGACTTAATAAATGAATTTGGCAATGGATACACAATTAATGCCAAGAAATCTGTGGCATTTCTATACACTAATAGTGAAATTACAGAAAGAGAGACTATAAAAGCAATCCCATTTATCATCACACCAAAAAAATTAAGATACCTAGGAATAAACCTAACTAAAGAGGTAAAAGACCTGTATGTAGAAAAGTATAGGACACTGAAAAAAGAGATAGAGGAAGATCTTAACAGATGGAAGAGCATACCATGCTCATGGATTGAGAGAATCAACATCATTAAAATGTCCATACTACCCAAAGCAATCTATAGATTCAATGCACTATCCACTAAAATACCAACGACATATTTCACAGACCTAGAAAGAATGCTTCATAAATTCATCTGGAACAAAAAAAGACCACAGATAGCCACAGAAATTCTGAGAAAGAAGAATAAAGTAGGTGGGATCTCAATACCAGATTTCAAGCTATATTACAAAGCAACTGTTCTCAAAATAGCCTGGTACTGGCACAAGAATAGACATATAGACCAATGGAATAGAATAGAGAACCTAGATATCCACCCAAACCTCTATGCTCAACTAATATTTGACAAAGGAGGCATGAACATATAATGGAGCGAAGATAGCCTCTTCAATAAATGGTGTTGGGAAAATTGGACAGATACATGCAAAAAAATGAAACTGGACCACCAACTTACACCAAATACAAAAATAAACTCAAAATGGATACACGACTTAAACATTAGAAGGGAAACCATAAAAATACTAGAGGAATCCACAGGCAGCACCATCTCAGATATATGCCGAAAGAACTTCTTCACGGATACTGCTCCAAAGGCAATGGAAGCTAAAGAAAAAATAAACAAATGGGACTACATCAAAATATAAAGCTTTTGCACAGCAAAAGAAACCATCAACAAAAGAACAAGAAAGACCACTTTATGTGAGAACATATTTGAAAATGTTATCACTGATAAAGGTTTAATCTTCAACATCTACTGCCACATTATACAACTTAATAAAAGGAAGACAAACGATCCAATAAAAATGTGGGCAACGGACCTAAATAGAACCTTTTCAAAAGACGACAGAAGGAAGGCCAAGAGACACATGAAAACATGTTCAAAGTCATTAATTATCCGAGAGATGCAAATCTAAATGACAATGCGATACCATCTTACACCTGTCAGAATGGCAATCATCAACAAATCAATAAAAGACAAGTGTTGGCGAGGATCTGGAGAAAAAGGAACTCTTGTTCACTGTTGGTGGGAATGCAGACTGGTGCAGCCACTGTGGAGAACAGTATGGAGTTTCCTCAAAAAATTAAAAATGGATCTCCCATTTGACCCAGCAATCCTACTCTTAGGAAGTTATCCTAAGAAATCACAAACACCAATCAGAAAGGATTTATGCACCCCTATGTTCATAGCAGCATAATTTACAATAGCTACAATTTGGAAACAGCCTAGGTGCCCGTCAGCAGATGAGTGGATCAGAAAACTATGGTATATCTACACAATGGAATCCTATACTGACATTAAAAAGAAGGAATTCTTACCATTTGCAGCAACCTGGATGGAACTGGAGAGCCTTATGCTTAGTGAAATAAGCCAGTCAATGAAGGAGAAGCACCACATGATCTCCAAGTTCTCCAGGTGCTTCTCATAGCTATCCATGTTCTCAAACTACAGAGGCTCCAGACGTATTTGCAAATCGTAGTTTCTGAAATTCTTTTCCTGACTTATCTCATGATCTTACACAGCTCCCTTGCTTAGCAAGTCTTCATGTCTTCCCTATCTTAGGATCTATAGACATACTTATCATTTTCTCCCCTCTCTATTCATAATGCCTATCAGATAAAATTGTCCTCTAAACTTCCTGCTGTAGGAATGGCTTTGATGACCTCTGTGTGTGGCAATCCCAGTCACTGCCAGGACAAATGATCCTGTGTGTCTTATCTCTCCTGACATTTGTCTTCCTATAGCAGTATTTAAAATACACTGCTCAACATAGAGGAGCAGTCTGAGGCTGCACAGGTAAACAAGACATCCACAGTCTCCCTGTGCACTGTGTCTTCTTGAGGTGGGTAATTTGGAGCACACACTATTGTGATTTTTTTTTTTTTGTATAGTATTGCTCTCAAAACTGCTCCAGCTCTGGTTTTTATAAGAATAATTGTTCCTGGATTTCTGACGGATAGATTGAGAATTCAAATGGCATATATTCTTAACTGCTCCAGGAGATTGATCTCTTGAGCTTTTTTTCTATATGTATTATTTAACATGTTTACTTTTAATTGATTTGGGTGCAGGAGGAATAGAGAGAACAGTCTTCCCTAATGAAAGGAAAGGGGTTTAGCCCTGCCCAGTATGACTCAGTGACTGGAGTGTTACTCCCTGCTATCTTTCCCCACAAAAGGGTCTCAGATTTGATTCCTGGTGATGGGTATGCATCTGGTTTGCGGGTTCTATCCAGGTCCTGTTCTGGGCATGTACAGGAGGCAACCAATAATTATCTCTCTCTCACAGTTGTCTTTCTCTCTCTCTCTTTCACTCTTCCTCCCTCCTACCCACCCTCCCTCCTATCCTCTCTCCTTGACTCCATCTCTTCCACGCTCATGGAAAGTCAATTGAAAAATTATCCTTGGATTAGAATTTTTTAAAAAAGAAAGAAAGTGAAGGAGTTTAACAACTAAGGTGTTATAGCTATTCTTCCTCAATTTGGAGGATGCAGGAAGTGGCCTCCCTTCATTGAATTCTTTATGGGGCTGTGTCAGAAATCTTCTGCTTTCTTTAAAACTTTCTTTACACCATTCTGGTTTCTTTACAACTTTCTAAGGAGACCAAACGGCAAACTTCTCATTGAATATCATGTTAGCATTTACATTTTCTCTTGGTGAGTATAGTTTCCAAACCTGAATAGGGCATTTCTCATACCCTAAAAAATTTAGGTAAAATTTGGTGTCATCTAGGAAGAAAATTGGTTGTCCATATGGTTTAGAATCCTTGAATCAGTAAATCAAATAGAGAACAATGTACATGCCCCTGTAAGATTAGATTAATGGATTAAAAATGCCTATATTGTAAAAGGTAAGAAACTGTGTAGTGAATTTTAAAGGCCACTGGATAATGGGGCAGGGAAATACATCCTGTTTCCAACCTACAGAGCTGAAGTACTTGAAGTACACTTGTCTCTTTTGGAGGTCATATTTTCCAATGGGATTTGCTAGAATAATCCTTTTCTGTTCTAATACTTTCAGTTATCAGTTCCAATGTCAAAGCCTTATGTTAGGCAAACCCTCTTTGATAAATCTAGGGGCAATTCATCTGCCTTGAAATTGGGAGTTGTTTATTGTGAGGCAACTGCGTGGACATTGGAAACAACATTGAATTATGAGCCTCAATTAATTCCCTTTATATTAAAATGATGTTAGAAAGTTATTATCTTTTGTGCCCCCCAGTTTCTTCAGATAAAAATATCAGTAACAAAATGATACCTTCAAATGAAGGTTTTGTTGGGTTTAAATAATATAATGCTTTTTGAGACAAATTTACATCTACTGTAGAAACCAGTGTTGTGCACACTTTTGGCCAGTGGACTTTTCTATCCACAGTCGATGCCAAAGAAGGCTCACTCATGTCCTGTTGTGTTCTCATTAAAAGAATTTCATCCATGTCTTCTCACAACAGATGTGAAAATATTGAAGATACCAAGTTATGTTCTTTTATTTGTGCAGGAACTAAATCGGCTGAATGCTTTGATTTTTGTGATATGTGTAGATTACCTCTTAACTTAGTACAAAGTGGAAAACATTACTATTTTATAAATTATCATAAAATGAATTGTTATATGGAAAAACTCTTGCAATGATAATGGTGTTGCAAAGTAAAATCCTAAATTATTACCGTCTCCAGAAAAAAATGTAGAAATTCCAGCAACCCAGAAGCATACATACTATATTAGTCCATATGAGTCCATATGAGTACTATTCCATGTGCAAGTATAAGAGATAATTCAATCTTTGATGTTCCATTATATACATGTTTCTAACTTTTTCAATTAATGATTATGCATCAGAAAATAACCATGTGCATGTGTAATTTTATTAAGAATTACTTGAAATAATAGTTTTTGGTTCACAGCAAAACTGAGAGAAAAGTACAGAGATTTCCTATATACCATATCGCCCCCATCCCTTTAAATGCATAGCCTCGTCCATTGTCAGTACCGACAACAGACTTGTATATTTGTTAAGAATGATGCAGACACATTGACACTTCATATTCACACAAAGTCTATAGTTTAATCTTGGTGTTGTACAGTCTATGAGTTTGAACAAATATATTATTAGACACACTCATCATTATGGTATTATCTATTTTTAACGCCCTAAAACTCCTGTGGGCTCCACTTATTCATCACTACTTTCGTAACCCTGACAACCACTGCTTTTTTACTATCTCCATAGCTTTCCTTCTCCAGAATATCAAATATTTGGATTTAAACAGTATGAAACCTTTTCAGATTGACTTCATTCACTTAGTAACATACAGTAAAGTTCCTCCATGAATTTTCATGACTTGGTAGCTCATTTTTTTTTTTAGGTTTCAATAATAGTCAAACAACTGGGTTTACTACAGTTTACTTAATCCATTCACCTAAAGATAGACATTTTGATTGTACCCATGTTTTGGCAATTATGAATAAAGTTGCTATAAACATGAGTCTGAAGGCATTTCCCCCCATAATTTTGTGGGCATAAGATTTCACTTGTTTTAGGTCAACAGAAAAGAGCATGATTACGGGATTGCTTGGGAAAAAAGTTTAGTTTTGTAATAACTTACCGAACTCTTTTATAAATGGTTGTTCAATTATGCATTTCCACCAACAGTGAAAGAGAGTTTCCGTTGCTCCATATCCTTGCAAGCATTTGGTATTGTCCATGTTCTGGAATTTTTGCATTCTAAATAGGTGTCGGGTGCATTTAATTGTACAATTTCATTTCCTTGTGTTTTTTTTCAGTGGAGAATATTTGCTTATTTGACATCTTTATAACTATTTCTGGGAGGTACCTGTTAAAGTCTCTTGGCTCCTTTTTAAACCAAGTATTTGTTTTTTAATGTCTCAATTTTAAGATTTCTTTGTTTATTTTAATTTTATTATATTTCACATTTTTAAAATTTTTTCCATTTTTTATTAGTGTATTACATGTGTACATATCTTCCCATTGCCTCCCCCACCCCTACTCCCATTCTTTGTATATTTTAGATAACAGTCCTTTAACTGAAATATTTCCCCCCAATCTGTGGCTTATTTTCTCATCCTCAGATTACCATCTTTCACACTACAGGAGTTTTTAATTAAATCTGGCTTATCAGTTATTTCTTTCATGGATCATGCCTTTGGTATTTTATTTTAACAGTATTTGCTATTTCTAATGTCATTTAAGTTTTTTCCTATCTTACTTCATGGGAGTTTTATAGTTTGCATTTACATTTAGGCCTGTAATTCATTTTGTGTTATTTTCTGTGATGGGTATAAAGTCTATGTTTACATTTATTTTATTTAATGTGGATATCCAGTGGTTCAGGCACTAATTTTGAGAAATTATCTTTGCCTCATTGTATTTTTCAAAAAACAGTTGGCTACATTTATGGGGGTCCATTTCTGGAATCTCTGTTCTACTCCTTTAATCAACTTGTCTCTTCTTTTACCAATAACACACTGTCTTGATTATTGAGTTTGTTATGTTAAGTATTGAAGGTGAGTAGCATCAATCCTCAACTCTGTACTTCTCCTCCAATACTCTTTGGCTATTGTGTTTTTTATTTGTTTGTTGGTTGTTTTTTTTTTTATTTTCATTTGTTATTTATTTATTTATTTTTGCTTTCCACATCAACTTTAGAATTAGTTTAATAGCAGCCACACAAGAACTTGCTGGGATTTTGATTGGTTCTGAATTGAATCTATAGATCAACTTGGGCGTAATTGACATCTTGACAGTAGGGGATCTTCTTATACAGGAACATGAAATATCCCTCCATTTATGAGTCCACACGCTGGTTAACATAAAATCCATTCCTCATGTGTCAGCATATTTGGTTGGAACTAATTTTGTCAGCCTGACTATACAGACTCTATTCTCAGTCAGCTGGGCTATACTGACTTGATCTTGTTTTCTTCACTTATTCCTCAGATCAGATGATTCAATATAAAATTTAAGGCATTGTCCCTTGTAGTCTCAATTTTACTGCTGAGCCTTCTTTTCCTTCTGATGTTTTTACTGGCATGTTGTATTCAAGCCCAGGACAAAGCTGGCTGTCTGATAATCATCTGGGAGCTTTTTCAATATTCCTGATGGTGAAATTGTACTACAGCTTTAGGAGATGTTCCCATTGGGAGAAATTGTTAAAAGAAACATAACTCTCTGTACTGTAATTTACAGCTTTATAAGAATCTCCATTTATCTCAAAATAAAAAGTTAATAAACCATATATCCAATTCAGTCAAATGTGCCCTTGTGTTTCAAATAGCTAAAGGCCTATGCATGGATGTAATTACAGTTTCCAACATTTATTGTTCTCTTACTTTGATTCTCAGTAGCTTGAAAAGCTTTCTCATATTGTCTCTATTTTAGGGTTTTTAAGCCATGTGTATTACTTTATCCCCACTCAACAGCTCTGAGAATATCATAATATGGTCCCAAATCTTCTAATAAGGGAAGACCTATCTTACCTAATAATAGAAAAACATGTAAATTGACCATACCTCCACTATGCCCACAACCAATCAGAGTGAGTATGCAAATTAACCAACAAATGTGGAGGTTAATTTGCATACACATCTGGGTCCTGGGAACCTCCTTGTTCCTCAAGTCACTCCTCACCAGCCATCAAATCAGTGGGGGTTGGGGGGGGCAGGACCCCTTCCCAAGCCTAATGCCTCATGTGGAGGCTTTAGGCTTGGGAAGCAGCCAAGGCTGCTATTAGAGGGATGCAGGGAGAGCGGGGCCTAGCTGGTGATGGGCTGGGTGGGCGCGGGGGGTGCGGGGTAGGAGAAAAGCCTTCTCTAGCCTAAAGCCTGGGCAGATCGAACTGGCTATCAGATGAGCATGGGGTAGGGGGGTGAGCCTGGGATCAGAGGGAAGGGGAAAATAGCAACAGAAACATATTTTCAGGTGAGGATAAAAAGAAAATATACAGAAAGAAATGTCATATCCTATGAGAGACACAACTTGAAAATGACTAAAGAAAGTTGAAATTTTTTTCTTGATTAAGGGACTGGAGTCCCTTTTTAAGAAAATACCTTGGCAGCTATAGTGACTGGCAGTGGCTGCAGCAGCAGGGTGATGAGTCTGGCACCTTCCCCTGATCAGCCTGGTCGCCTTCTCCAAAGGAGGCCAGACTGCCTCTTAGGTCTGCTCCCAATAGGGAGTGGGCCTAAGCCATCCGTGGGACATCCCCTGAGGTCTCCCAGTATGTGAGAGGGGGAAGGCTGGGCTGAGGGACCCCTCCCCAGTTCATGAATTTCATGCACCAGGCCCCTAGTTGAGAAATATTTAAGTAGCATCTCTCACAAGTTGCTTTAAAGCCTAAATAGATAAAGAACACAGAATACCTCTGCCTTATGTTATTATGAGCCCTCTATTCTAATCCCCTCAAGCTCCTCAATGGCAAGACAGCACAGGAGACTCCTCAGCTGGGTGAAGGTGGGTGACAAGAAAAGGGGAACAAAATAGGCACAGTCTCTAGAGTGTAAGCCTAGACTCCACTGCCTCCTGTTTCAGGGAGGTTGGGTGGAGAGTGTATGGACTGGCCATGGTGTGCAGCACTGCTGTGACGCCCACTCCAGGTCAGGCCTTCCTGAAATGCTTCTATATTCTGAGGAAAAAGGGAGATTCTAGCGTGCATATTTCCCTAAGTGGCGTCAGGCTTCTGTGGGCTGAGCCAAGGTTTGGGAATGAACAGTTTCTTCCTATGTGTGCTGAGATTGTGTCCTGGTGTTTCTCTCAAATCTCTATGAGGCCTTCTGTTCCAGGTGTGATCTTGATCCTATGAGTTTGGGCAAAGAAAAAGGGGAAAAGTCCATTATAATTAGGAATCTAGGGGAGTAGGAGGTCCTTCACCTGTAAGAAACTTCCCTTTAGAAAGAGGAAATTTGTCTCAGTGTCAGGTGCTGTAAACATTCCTTTTGGTTTTTTTCTTCAGACTTGATAAAATGTCTTTCTTCTCATCATGGATCAAAGTTATTTTCATCACTGCCTTGGCATTTCCTCTTTCTTCTGGTGAGTAGACTTTCAGTTCTGGATGAAGCAACTTACACATCTTAGAAAGTTCGGGAGACAACATCTATTATCTAAAAATGGAGCAGCTCCTTTCATTGGGTTTGTAACACTTAAACTGGCAAAATGAAACCAGGCATGTTACAAACCCGCTTTTCAAGTTATATCTATGGATTATTTCTCCTCATTTCCACCTTAGAGAGAGGGAGGCAGAGAGGTGGGTTAGAATGAGCAGTAGTAACTTAAGTTATTTACCTAATTACTATTTTAAAGGTCAGATTCCATGTTTGCTAAATGCAGATTGGGGGTGGAAGAAGGGTGGTGATAATGTTTCCTAGATCAGATAATCCTAAGCAATCTCATTTGTTTGCTAGTTCTCATTCCTGTAATATCATAATATCAATATATAAAACTTTGTATTTAAGGTGAGAACTCAAACTTTTCCCTCCTTTAGTGAAATTTGAGTGAAGAAGCTGTGAGGTGTTGCAATTGGCCCTTGATATTAGAACTGAGTACTGATTAATGAAATAATAATTTCTTCATGTTAGGTGACTTTCTGCAAGACATATTAAATGGCATTGTCTTCTCTGACTAGGATGTCTCATTTACTAAAAAAAGATTAAAAAGAACTATGGTATTTTCACAGGAGAGTTTAATGATTATTGAGCAACACTTACATTATTTTTCACAGATTGGAATAATTTGGAATTAATTTCCAGATTTAGATTTATTTTATGAACTTACTATTTTGAAATTACCACAAATGGCTCACCTCAGAACTTGGTGGTCCTGACTAGGCAATTAGTATAGAATTTTGCTACTAAAAAGTAAAAGACTTCGCACCAGAGACTGATTTATTTTCCTTCTTCTATTTTAACATTTTATTTTCTGTGCTTGTTGTAGAAGCTTTAATCGCATCACTAACTCGCAATCGCCTAGTGGTAAGTTAATAGTGATTAATTTGGAAATTAAAAAAGCTTTCATTATTTTTAAGATATATTTTTTATTAATTTCAGAGAGCAGGCAATAAGGAGAGAGATATAGAAATATCAGTGATGAGAGAGAATCATTGATATGCTATCTCCTGCATGCCCCACACTAGGGATGCAGCCTGCAACAAGGGCAAGTACCCTGACTAGGATTGGATCTGTTATCTCTTGGTTCATAGGTCAATGCTCAATGACTGAGCTACACATATATTGTAAGTTTTAACAGCAAATTTCACAGACAGCCCTGCCAGTATTGTTTTGTGCTTAAACGCTGACCCACAAACCAAGAGGTCCCTGGTTCACTTCCTGGTCAGGGCACATTCTCAAATGTATACTTAATCCCCAGTTGGAGGTCTGAAGGAAGCAACTTTTTGATGTCTCTCTTATCATTGTTGCTTCTGTCTCTCTAGTCCCTCTCGATTGTTCTTTAATTAAAAAAAAAATCACCAAAAATATGCAACAGAATGATCCTTCAAAATTGTTATTTAAATTGTGCCATTATTATGCTAAATTCAATCAATAAAATCTAGCCAGCAATATAAAAATAATTGTTATTTTATACAAGATAAAATATCCCATTATTTCAGGATTATATTATTGGGTATCCTTGTTATCTGCAAAGGTTACAGTATATTTAAATAGAATTATTTATCTAGTAAAACAAGAGAATTGCAAAATTATCCACTGAAAGGTGGATAAAATAGTAATGTACATATATTATTAGAAGTGAATATTATATAGAGGGGAGAAACACCTAAAAAAATAAAGAATACAAATACACTTCTAAAGGCAATAATGTCAGACTACTCTCTATATTATTTATGTAAATTACCAATAGTGCCATTACCAACCACATTTTACACACACACAAACACACACTCACACATACATATACACACACACACACATACAAGTACTAACTTATATTAATATTTCCATATGTGGTGATAATCTGAGTGTTTCTGAATAGGCAATTTGTATAGAATTTTGCTACTAAAAAGTATAGGTTCATTAAAAAAGTTAATTCATTAAAAAAGATAGGGAGATAATTAAAATTCCTTCTTTACTATTTTTGTGGTATGAAATAATGGGGGAAAGTGGATGCAAGTATGAGAATAAGTGAGATGAGAGTGGTGATATTAAAAAAATATATTCAACCCTTTGTCTGCTTTTTAAAAACGAAATTGGGTTTGTAAAAATATCAATAATATTTTGTGACTCAGTAGATTCTGTGTTTCCAAGCCGCAATATAGAATATTTTCATTCCCTTTGGATGCATGGTATCTTGTACAAAGATTAAAGACATTATTTTCAAAAAGTTCATTATCTGACAAATTTTATGTTGTTCTTTACGTTTGACAGCCAGACTGCGATATGTATAAGGATCGATCATTTGAGTGCAGCAGAGAATTAGATCCAGTCTGTGGAACAGATATGAAAACTTACGGAAATATATGTGAATTCTGCAGTGAAGTGTTGTAAGAATATTGGTTCTTCCAAAATATTGAGGAAAACAAATCAAAATGATAAGAAAACCCAAGTTTTTGCCTATGTACATACTAGTATATATAGGAAACAATTGTACTATCTCAGTAAATGCCACAAAATCACACTGGTCCTTTTCCCAGGAGTTCTCATTTGCAAAAACAGATTTGCATTTAACTTCTCAATATATCTGTGGGATAGTCTGGATTTGTACAAATAAATTAATTTAACCTCTAGGACTTACAAGTGGGTCAATGAACACTATATTGATTTCTGAATTCCATATGATAACAGATCACCTTTGTGAAGTAGTACCCAGCTACAGGAACCAAAACTGAGCCAGAAACCCTACTTGATTACAGAAATTTGAAATCCAACACAATGGGCCTATTGATGCCAGAAGGGGACTCCCCTGAAGGGCAACCTTGTCTTCTGAACTCCATGACAGTCTGCAAACCTTCCTTAGAGAGCAGGGCATTCAAGGCCACTTCCACCCAGCCTCCTTTCCTATACGCCTCACTCCAAAGGAGTTTGCAGTCTAGGTTTCAGCAGGTCCTCCTACTTCCCTCTTCACTGTCTCTCACAGTTATTTCCTCTTATTTAATCCCGAAAGTTGCTTCTACTTCAAGAGAACCATCAAAACAATCTCAGATCCTCTCCTCTCTCTATTTTGGGTGGTTTCCACTACTGAACAAGGAGTGACCATATAGGAAGAGCCAAGTAGCCCCAGTTGAGGGAAGGGTGTGTTAAGGTCTGGGGAGGACTGGGTCCCAGTTGGTTGTGGAGGTGGAACACAGCTTCTCCCCATCATGCTGCACATTTAGAAGCACTTGGTGCAATATCCAGGCAATTTTTAATGCTATTTATAATAATGTCTCTTTCTTTCTCTTTTTCTTTACAGAGAACATAATAGAGCATTTGGATTTAGGCATTATGGGTATTGTCACCCTACCTGAGCTACACACTCATATGGCCTTTATAGCAATCCTATTTTCTAGTGGATTCTACAGCCAATCTGAGTCTTTTCGATCAGGGTGTTAAATTCCTAGGTGACTGGACAAAGCCTTCTATGCTCTACAAGATGAAATACAGATTGTTGAAAATTGTCTTTCAACTCTAAGAACTTTTGATTGATTTTCATTTTCTGTTCAATTATTAAATTGCAGATGAAAAATTACCTTAATTGTGTGTTTGATAATATAAGAAATAATAAAATTTAAAAACTTAAATAGTTCAATCAATACAATGTTAAATAATATTATGTTTATTTAAAATACTAACTGTCATTGATTAATACACTAAGCACATGATTACTTTTGGCAATTACAAGTAACTACTATCAAAGGTAAAAAAAATAACAAAAAACATTACCTAGGTTTTCATTAAAGTTACAGATATTGGGATCCTCTTAATGAGAAAGAGTCAAAACCTGTAGAACAGGAACGTAGGAATTGAATTCTAACATGTATTAGGGTCAATCTTTCAATCATGAATCTTAGGCAATATGGATTTGTATTCTGAAACACAGGCCTTAACTACAATTGAATGAACTGCAAAATCTATTAAAAAATATTGTATGATTTCTGATGCTTGGGGGAAAATTGCATTATTTTCTTAGTCACTCACAAATCAGTCAAGACAAAGGTTGTTAATGTATTTGATATCATCTAGATCCAAGGCCCTTATTAGATACGAGAGACCCAGTGAATGGATTCATTCACCTGTCGGGTCCCTTGACCTGGCCTGTGCCCTCTTGCAAACCAGGACTCCTCAGAGGGTGTGGACAGTCCAATATCCCCTGAGGAATGTAGTTGTGCACAAAGTGGCAGGCCACCAGCAAGGAGTCTGAGCTCCGGTCAGGCACCATGCTTCTCCTGCTTATCCCAGCTCTGCTGCATCTGCCTCTGTCACTCTTGGTAATGCTTCTGGGAAGGCGGTAGAGGCTTGTGCCACCACAGCTGCGCTGGCCAGCCTGAAACTAGGTGTCTGCAGCCTGTTAGTCAACTGAGTGGCACTCCCACGGTGGGTGCACACAGACCACCGTAGGGAAACTCCTGCATTAAGCATCTGCCCCATGGTGGTCAGTGCAAGTCATAGCGACCAGTCAGTCAATGCTTGTTTGGCTGTTTGGTCATTTGGGGTTTAGGCTTATATATGTATATTAGTAGCAAAGTATTCCCTGATATTCAGATTGTCTGTTTACCTTATTGATGTAACCTTGCTGCAATTTTCACAATTTTAATGAATTCCAACTTATCCATATGTTTCCTTTGTTGCATGTACTTTGTTCAGTAAAAAAAATTGCTGTGTAATCCAAACTGAAAAATATCTGCACCAAGGTTTCCTTCTAAGAGTTTCATAACATTAGTAGTGGCATTTAGAGATTTCATAGATTTTGAGTTAATTTTTGCATGTGATGAGAGTTATGGCTACAAACATATATCCTGCATGTGGCTATCCAGTTAGCATAGCATCCTTTGTGGAGAAGACTATTTAATTTTCTTAGAACTCTTGTAAAAGTCAATTGCTTCATCAACATAACGTGTATTGGTAGAGAATAGACAAATGATATATGGAACAGACTGAAGTATCTAGATATAGATTCTTATAAGTACAGAAGCTGATTTTGAGGAAAAAGGAAATGCAATACAATAGAGCATGGATAGTTCCTAATAAATGTTGTTGGAATAACTGGACATCTGCATTCAAAAAATCCTGGACACAGACCTTACACCTGTCACAAAAACAAACTGAAAAAATATTGTAGACCTAAATGTAAAATGCAAAACTATAAAACCTCTAGAGGAAAATATAGGGGCAAACCTGGCTGACCTTAGGTGGCAATGGCTTTTTAGATACAAAAGTAAAGGCTTGGTTCATGAAAGAAATAATTGATAAACTGGAATTCATTAACATTTAAAACTTTTCTGTGAAAGACTCTATCAAGAGAATGAGAAAAGACAGCATGGAGTGGGAGAAATATTTCCAAAAACCCTACATCTGATTAAAGACTGTTATCCAATATGCACAAAGAATTCTTAAAACTTAAAAATAAGAAAAAAGTAACCTGATTTTATAAAATGGGCCAAAGACCTTAACGGACAACTCATCAAATATGCATAGCTGGCAAATAAGCATCTGCAAAGATGCTCCAGATTATATGTCGTCAGAAACACTTAAATATAAAAAATGAGATAACACTGGTGCACTGGGGTTAATCCTGCAACACTAACACCACCAAATTCTGAGGAGGGTGCAGAGCAACAAGAACTCATACACTGCGGATGAGAACTGGAAATGCTTCAGCCATTTTCGGAGGCAATTTGGCAGTTTATGTTTTTTGGTAATTATATTTTTCAAATATATAGATAATAAAGAATTTTGGGGGGTTCCCGAAATTTTCAGCACTTTTAGTAAAATATCAATGAACAAGATCATTCATTTGTATAATAACAGTATGCGTAATTGGGACAAAGGAAGGTAATGGGTGCATGGGTAGGGTATCTAAGCCTGGCTGACCACCAGCGCCAATCAGGTTCCCGCCTCCCAATTCTCTCCTCCTACCCCCAAAGCCCGCCCATGCACCACCACCACAATTTTCCCCCTCTCCCCTTGCCTCCTTGCCTTTTCCTTCCCTCGCTCCCTCAGTGCCCCACCGCTGCTGCTGCTGGTCGCCCACCATGTTCTGTGCTGCCCCTTGATGGTTAGCACATGTCACAGTGATCGATCAAACTTCTGGTCTTCGTGGTGAACTCCCGAGAGGACACTTTGCATATTAGCCTTGTACATATATAGACATATTCTCTTGTTACAATCTCTTTTAAGCTGCTAATTTCAACTGCACACAAAAACAAATTCATTGCATTCTGCTTCCTTACGTTATGTTAGTGATGTCACAGATTTTCTTTTTATATTGCCTACCAGTTATCATATACAGGGAGGGGCAAAAGTAGGTGATAACTCCCATGTTTTGCATACTCACCACTGCACACCTATTTTGTCCCACCCTGTTGGAACATTTGGTTTTATACTCTGGTCTTTTAAGTTCTATAAAGGAATAAAAAGTGTATGGTTGAAAATTATAATAAAATAAGATCTTGTATTTGTCCATCTATTTAGTGCAGAATTTTATATTATCATATCACTTTGATTTATTTTCTATTTGCCTTTTTATTTCAAATTGAAGGATTCCTTTAACATTTCTTGTCGGATAGGTCTAATGATAATGAATAGCCCCAGCTTTAGTTTATCTGGAAAGGTCTTAATTTCCCCCTCCTTTTTGAAGGATATTTTGTACCATATGTTTTAAGGCATTGATTGTCCCATCTGGTTTCAACCTCATTCCCTAGTTTTCACTCTCTCCTGCTTCAAAACATAATTCTGGATTTGTTATGGACAAGGTAGTGATTATAGCCAACAATACTGTATTATAAACTTTAAAGTTGCTAAGAGACTAGATCTTAATTGTTCTCACAACAACACATTTAACATGTGGTTAAGATATGAGCTAACAATACAGGGATAATCATATTGTAATGTAGAAACACATCAAATTAAGATGCTGCACCTCCTCATATCACACAATATTCCATGTTAATTATATCCCATTAAAAATAAACCCACTTCCTGTTCTCTAGGCAAGCTTCTACAACCCTGGCTGCATATGAGGCTCACCTGGGAACTTTGACAATGTTCCAATGCCCAGGGCTCATCTTCTACTAGTAATCAATTCACCATTTTGATTGCAAGACAGTACATTCATATCCATTGGATGTTTAAAGTCTAATATGTTCATAGCTTTTTATAAAATTAGAATAACTAAAATTTGGAAACAGTCAAGCTGCCCACTCGTATATTAATAAATATAAAAAATTGGGGGGCATCTGCACGATGGAATACTATGCAGCTATAAAAACGAGGGATTGCTTACCCTTTGGAATAGCATGGATAAACCTGGAAAATACTATGCTAAGTGAAATGAGCTAATCTGTGAAAGACATTTATTACATGATCTTACTTCTTTATGGAATGTAAATAACAAAATAAACTAATGAATGGAGTAGATCTGGAGACATGAATGCATGGAACAGAATCCAGAATCTCAGAGGGAAGGAGTTTCAGGATGGGTAGAGTCAACCAAAGCACTTTTATACATGTATGCTTAACACAAGGACACAGACAATAGGTTGGCTAAGTCCGGGGGATGAGGGTTGAAGTGGGACATATATAATACTTTCAATGATAAAGATAAAAACAAAAAGAGGGCACTATGGCAACACCCCCTTAGTAAGGAGCTGTTCTCAGAATGTCCACAAGGGAAACTATTGCCACACCTCCTTCATGGTGAAAGCCCTTTAGGTCTCTCTCTCCATAGGCTTTTCTTTTAATTCCCATCAAGAATCATAGCCCCCTAGGATTGTCAATTTAAAGCATCCATCTTATACAATTGTTGTTTGAAATTTAACCTTGCTATTGCCTTCTGTAAATGCTTGCTTGCCTAAATAATCAGGAAAATGAGACTCTTCTCACTTCAGAGAGGCCATTAAACCTTTCCTGGAAAAAATGATCAGTGCTGGCACCAGGCCAGGACTTTGTTTGAGGTCTCAAGGCCTCAGCACATAGGGGCCCTTTAAGAACTTGCAAAGGTTTAGAAAACATTCCATATTGGGGAGACAAAGAAGGTAAACATATATAAATATGTAAAATTTCTGCATTTGGGGCCCAGATTTTGAGAAACATTTTCCTCTGGACCT
>PVJN01037694.1:0-20764 GCA_004026805.1 Lasiurus borealis | reverse complement strand
TGTTCAGATTATTACAATTGTTCCTCTTTTTTTCCCCCATAGTTCCACTCCACCTGGCTCCCATCCCACCCTCTGCCCTTACCTCCCTCCATTGTCCTCATCCATAAGTGTATGATTTTGTCCAGTCTCTCCCTGCACGCCCCCCCCTCACCTCTTTCCCTCTGAGAATTATCAGTCCACTCCCTTTCTATGCTCCTAATTCTATTACATTCACCAGTTTATTCTGTTCATCAGATTTTCAATTCACTTGATTTTTAGATTCATTTGTTGATAGATATATATTTGTTCATATTTTTACCTTTACCATTTTCTTCTTCCTCTTCTTAAAGAATACCCTTCAGCATTTCATATAATACTGGTTTGGAGCTGTTGAACTTTAGTTTTTTCTTATCTGTGAAGCTCTTTAACATTCAATTCTAAATGATAGATTTGCTGGGTAGAGTAATCTTGGTTGTAGGTTCTTACTAGTCATCACTTTGAATATTTCTTGCCACTCCCAACTGGCTTGCAGAGTTTCTGTTGAGAAATCAGCTGACAATCCAATGGGTGCTTCGTTGTAGGTAACGAACTGTTTTTCTCTTGCTGCTTTTAATATTCTTTGTCTTTTGCTCTTGGTATTTTAATTATGATGTGTCTTGGTGTGGTCCTCTTTGGATTCCTTTTGTTTGGGGTTCTGTGCACTTCCTGGACTTGTAAGTCTATTTCTTTTACCTGGTGGAGGAAGTTTTCTGTCATTATTTCTTCAAATAGGTTTTCAGTATCTTGCTCTCTCTCTTCTTCTGGCACCCCCACAATTCTGATGGTGGTATGCTTAAAGTTGTCCCAGAGGCTTATTATACTATCTTTACATTTTTGGATTTTTTTTTCTTTTCCAGTGGAGTGTTTTCTGCTTCTTTGTATTTCAAATCTTTGACTTGATTCTTGCATTCCTCTAGTCTGCTATTAGGTTTCTGTATATTTTTTATTTCAGTCAGTGTATGTTTAATTTCTAGTTGGTCCTTTTTCATCTCCTCTTGGGTCTTGCTAAATTTACCCATTTTTTCTAGGAAATTCTTGAAAAACCTTACAACCGTGGTTTTGAACTCTATATGCAATCGTTTGTTTTCCTGCATTTCTTTTGTTTGTGATCTGTCCTTTGTCTCTGCATATTTCACTGCTTCCCTGAGTTGGTAGGATAGCTTTGTATGCTAGGTGTCCTATATGGCCCAGTAGCTCCGCGTCCCCAGTTACCTGAGGTACACTCTTGGTGAACCCCTTTGTGGACTGTGTGCACAGTCTTATTGTAGTTAAGTCTTGATTGTTGTTGGTATCACTGGGGGGAATTGACCTCCAAACCAATTTGTTATGAAAATCAGCTGTGCGGAGAACTTCTGTGCTAGACTCAGCCTTAAGACTTGTAAGATTGCAACAGCCTCTGTGCTGGTTCGGATGTGGTGGAGTCTCAGGGCTGAGCAGACAACCTTGGCTTCCCATCAACCCTGCCCTACAGGGAAGCACTTGAGTCTCAGTGTCTCTGGGTAATCGCTGCAGCCCTCTTTGTGTGTATGTGCGTGTGCCTCCAGACCTCTGCCTTTCTGGCTCCCCTGAGTTTCCATGTGCTCTAGGGACCCCTATGAGTCTGGGTTCCTAGGGTCTCCCCTGAATCTGGGGTTCAGTGCAGTCAGAAGTGGGGTTCAGTGCAGTTGGGATTTTCTGTCTCCCTCCCGCTAGAGCAGTGGTTCTCAACCTGTGGGTCACGACCCCTTTGAGGGTTGAACGACCCTTTCACAGGGGTCGCCTAAGACCATCAGAAAACACCTATTTCCCATGGTCTTAGGAACCAACACACTGCTCCTCAGTGTAGCAAAGTGTAGCAATGTAGTTTACTGTTGTCATATGAAGATTGTTTTCCATGTTACACCATGATTCAAGACAAAAATTTCATTTATTTATAATTAGAAATAAATATTTCACAATATATAATTACATATTGTTTTTGTGATTAATCACTATGCTTTAATTATGTTCAATTTGTAAGAATGAAAATACCTCCTGCATATCAGATATTTACATTACAGTTCATAACAGTAGCAAGATTACAGTTATGAAGTAGCAATGAAAATAATTTTATGGTTTGGGGGTCACCACAACGTGAGCAACTGTATTAAAGGGTCGCGGCATTAGAAAGGTTGAGAACCACTGCGCTAGAGGAAGACCCTCCACCGCCCATCCTCTCCATGAGCATGTCTCCATACCTCAGCTTTTTACAGCTCTCTGAGTCTTCGTGACTCCCTCTCTTCTAGTTGTAGAATTTTCACTCAGCCAGCTTTCCTATGGTTCTGGATGATGTCCGTTCTTTTAGTTGTAATTTTGAAATTATTGTGGGAGGCAACAGTTTAGGTGTTCACCTATGCCGCCATCTCGGTTTCTCTCCCTTGCAAATATCTTTTGAATAGAGATAGAGTAGCTTGCACTATGACTAACCTAGTCAAGCTCTGTACATTTTAAAAGGCCAAATCTCAGGGTTTTACTCTGAATTTAAAGAGCAAATTACTCTGAAATCCTAGAGCTCCCTCTTGAGGTTGATGACATAAGGATCCTTCCTGGGCCTGTATCTGGCCCTCTTACATGTTTTTGTATAACCTGTGACTAGGGTTTAATTTTTTTACATTTTCTATTAAAAAATAAATAAAATGAAAATATTTTGTGATGCAAAAATTATAACATGCAAATTGCACTGTCGTTAGATAAATACATGGCACAATGCTCCTTTGTTTAGGTTTGGTTGCTTTCATGATACATTAGTAGAGTTGAGTAGCAGTGAGACTGTGTATGTAGAACTTGCAATGCCTAAAGTATTTGCTATGTGGCTCTTTCAGAAAATGTCTACCACAGAAGCTTGGACAGGGCAGTCCTGGGACTTTAGGTTGCTTTTAGAGATATAAAATAGCTTAGTTCTGGTCAGTAAACCTTAATGAAAACTTATTATAAATGTGTATAATCTTTTCTTTTAAAAATATTTTTATTGATTTTTGAATATATATATCTATATATTTTTATTTTTTATTGAGGAAGGGAGAGGGAGAGACATAGAAATGTCAATGATGAGAGACAATCATTGATCAGTTGCCTCCTGCATGCCTCTACTTACTGGGGATAGCCCATAACCCGGCATGTGCCCTTGACTGGAATCCTTCAATCTGCAGGCTGATGCTCTATCCACTGAGAAAACCAGGTAGGGCCAGAAATGTAATATGTATTTTTAAAATATATTGTTGATTTTTATAGAGAGGAATAAAGAATTAGAAACATTGATGAGCTGCCTCCTGCTGGGGATGTGTCTGCAACTAAGGTACATGCCCTTGACTAGAATCAAACCTGGGACCTTTCAGTCCACAGGCTGACACTCTATCCACTGAGCCAAACCAATTAGGGTCAGAAATGTAATCTTAATCAACCAATGTGGAATTTTCTGGTCAACACCAATGAGGTCATCTGTCACATGGGCCCTCATCATCCCCCATCTCCTCCCAACTCCCCAGAAGAGGCAATTTATGGGACTAAAAGCCTTTGCCCTCCCTTAAAAGATGACCTGGTCTAAAAAAAGATTCTTTTTCTTTTGTTAACAGTTCTCCTGCCTCATCCTTCTGCCTACAAAAATCTTCCATTTTGTTCATCCCTTCTGAGTGCCCTTCTAAATGCTAAATGAAATACAGTATGACTCATGAATTGCTTCATAAAGCCAAGTAGAGCTTCAAATTTACTTGGGTGAATTTTGTCCTTTTGTTGTTGTTAATGCTCACCCAAGGATTTTTTTTCCATTGATTTTTTTAGAGAGTGTAAAAGGAAGGGGGAAAGAGAGGGAGAGAAACATCATTGTGAGAGACACATCAATTAGTTGCCACTAGCAAATGCCCACCTGCAACCAAGGAATGTGCCCTCGACAGAATCGAACTGGAGACCATTCAGTCCATGGGCTAACACTCAAACCACTGAGCAAAACTGGCGAGGGCTTGTTCTTTTTAAAATAAATATTTTTATTGATTTTAGAAGAGAAGGAGATAAAGGTACAGAGAGAACCATGAGAAACATCTACCAGCTGCCTCCTGCATGCCCCCTACTGGGGTTCAAGCCCACAACCCCAGGCATGTGCCCTGATGGGGAATGGAACTGGCAGCCTCTTGGTGCATGCAACAATGCTCAGCCACCGGAGCCACACCAGCCAGGGCTGAATATACCTATCTATAGTCATGCTTTGAATGTTTCAATCCACTGTTGGACTACATAAACCACAGTGGTTCCAAACAAATATAAGGGAGCTGAAAAATTCCCGTCTTCTAATGACAACACAGCTGCTGTAAAATGTCTGTGGTGATGCTGATATGAACAAACCTATTGCACTGCCAGTTGTATAAAAGTATAGCACATACAGTTATGCACAGCATACAATATTGATAACTATTACTAGTTTATATATTTACATTATACTTCTTGTCATTTTGTTCATTTAATTGATTTCAGGGAGGGAGAGATAGAAACATTAATGATGAGAGAGAACCATTGCTTCACCCACTGCCTCATTTCTGCTCCCTACTGGGGATCGAGACTGAAACCTGGGCATGTGCCCTTCCGGTTCACGGGTCAACGCTCAACCACTGAGCCACAGCTGCCGGTCCTTATCGCCATTTTAGAGTGTACTCTTTCTACTTAAAAAAAAAAAACAACAAAAATGTTTGCTATAGAACTGTGCTGTGTTTTATCAGCCTCTGACATTTGTGTACCTTTTCTGAGTGCAGATATACAAATACTTACCATTGTGCTACACTTACCTATAGTATCCAGCACAGTAACATGCTGTGCAGGCTTGTGTAGCGTAGGAGCAAAAGGCTGTACCAGATGGCCCAGGTATTTGTAGGCTTCTAGGTTTGTGTAAGTGCACACCGTAAGGTTTGTATGATCAAACCCCTTAACGGTGCATTTCTCAGAAGTTATCCCTGTAACACGACTGTACTTGAAAGCAAATCTCAGGAGATTCGTACGTACTCTTTCAATTTGGAATCCAGAACTTTATGATTTCTGGGTTTCTCACTGTACTTTAAAAATTCTTTGCAATTCTAAAAACAGTATTTACTCCTGTTTTTACTTCTCATTTTCCTTGATTTCAATATCAAGAGTTTAAAGTCTATTACTATTTTTTTAAAAAACAACTGGAGACATTAGTGGAAATGCTAAGGAATGTCTTGTACAAGAGATTTCAAATATCTGTTCTTTAATATTTCATCCACCAGAACTTAACACCAGAATCTTCTTACACGTTACTAATAGCTAGCCAGATTATTATCTCAATGTTTTGTAATTATGCCACCTGATGTTCAAATTTGACACAGTCTTAAATTACTCCAGGAAAAGAAATTTGTGAAGTATTTAGGCATGAGCTAATGCTTTGAACATGAGAAGAATTAAGTGTTATTGAGGCAAAAAGGCTGTAAATTACTGGTCTGAGTCAAGTTGCTGGATGACTAACCCCTTAATCTCCTATCTCTTACATGCAAAATATGGATAGCAGCCCTACCTACCTACCACACTGTTTAGAAAAAAGACTTACACTTTGATCTTCTTTAAAGAAGTGAGCTGTCTAATTAGCTGACTTTTCTTTACTTGTTCTTAGTCTTTATTCCAAAAGTAATTAATCCTTGGTAAACGCATATTCTCTTTCACTTGTACAAGAATGGAAAAATAGAAATCAAAGCCTTGTATTTTTTTGTTTTTTTTTATATATATTTTATTGATTTTTTACAGAGAGGAAGGGAGAGGGATAGAGAGTCAGAAACATCAATGAGAGAGAGACATCGATCAGCTGCCTCTTGCACGCCCCCCATTGGGGATGTGCCCGCAACCAAGGTACATGCCCTTGACCGGAATCGAACCCGGGACCCTTCAGTCCGCAGGCCGACGCTCTATCCACTGAGCCAAACCGGTTTCGGCAAAACATTGTATTTTTAATGTTTGCTTTAAAATTCTAAACAAAACTTGTCATGTTTTAAAAATTTTATAAAATTTACATAGTATTAAAACCATGTTTAAACATATAATTCAGTGTTTTTAGTATATTCACAAGATTGTACAATCACTACTAACTCCAGAAAATTTCATCACTCCAAATGGAAATCCCCTTTGACCCATCCCCTGGCAACAAGTAATCAAGTTTCCATTTTTAAGAATTTGCTTTTTCTGGAAATTTCATATAAATGAAATCATATAATATGTGGCTTTTGTGTCTGGCTTCATTCGTTTACCTTTATTTTCAAGGTTCATTCTGTTGTAGCAAAATTAGTACTTATTTCTTTCTGGTTGAGTAACATTCCACTGTATGGCTTGCCCCATTTTATTTCATCCATCGCTGATGGATATTTGGGTTGTATTTTTTTTGGCTATTATGCATAAATCTGCTACAATCATGTACAAGTTCTTGTGTAAATATGTTTTCATTTCTCGAGTATAAACTAAAAGTAGAATTAATTGCTGCATCATTACGATAACCATGATTAGCTTTTTAAGTAATTGCCAAACTATTTTTCCAAATGACTGTACCTATTTTACATTCCCACCAGGACCATGAGGGTTCCAATTTCTCCACATCCTCATTAACTTATTTGAAATATATTTTTATTGATTTCAGAGAGGAATGAAGGAGGGATAGATAGAAACATCAATGATGAGAGGGAATCATTGACTGGCTGACTCCTGGTAGGCCCCCTAACTGGAAACAAGCCCACAACCCAGGCATGTGCCCTGACCAGGAATCAAACCATGACCTCCTGGTTCATAAGTCAATGCTCAACCATGGAGCCATGCTGGCCAGGCAGAGATGTCGATTTTATTGTTCCACTTATTTATGCATTCACTGGTTGCTTCTTATATGCCCTGACTGGATATCAAACCTGCTACCTTAATGTATCAGGATGATGCTCTAAGCAACTGAGCTACCTGGCAAGAGTGTTCCTTACATTTTCCAAAATACTTCCCTATCTATTGTCCTTCAGTTGTGAAGATAGTTCAGCAAACATGGCCTTAAAACATTAAGTACGTATTACTAAATGCTCAAGTCACAGTAGGCAAGTCCAAAGTAGAGGGCTCATGATGTGGATGTGAACAGGCTGAAGAAAAGGCAGCGAAATTAGGGGTGAATGTGAAGCTGATGCACCAGTGCTTCCTGTGTGTCTCTGGAAGAGGATGAGAGATTAAATTTTTCCATGTGAAAACTAATGACATTACAGGTAGTTAGGCAGAACAATATTTAAGATGTAATCTTTGCCTTCAAAGAGCTTCTGTTACTATAATGGATGCCAATAAGAGATGTGTGATCACAGTACTATGAAGACATTAATTGTAATGAGAGAGCTCCAGTGCATCAGAGAAAGAAAAAAACATTATGAGGCAGGAAACAGATCTGTAAACTACATTTATTGAATACTTACTGGATACTAGTACATCAAATACAAAAAAGTCAGCATGAAAAGGAACAATGACCCCTAGGAGCACCTCCGTCTGGCAGAAAGCCATCCCTGAATTCCTCCCCTGATGTCAGACAGTCCAGTTCCTCCCCGTATGTCCCTGGTTCACCCCATGATGCCACCAGCGCTGGAGCTCAGAGGGAGTGGGACCGTTCTCAGCATGAAAAGGAACATTTAAAGAAATATATTGAGTTAAACCTATCTCTACAATATAGCTTGCATCAAGAAATTAAGAAAAATGGTGAATGAAAAAAAGAGATTACCAGAATGATGATCTTATAGCTAAAGTACAACCTGCATCTTCAAAATGTATATATATATATATATATATATATATATATATATATATATATATACATACATATATACATGTCTGGATGAAAAAAACACACTTCAACAGAAGTTATTATCAGTGAATTCAAAAGAAATGTGAAAAACTAAGGGATATAAAAGAGAAGTGGAAACCTCAGAAAACAGAAATGAATATGGCAGAAAACTGTAAAGTGGAACAGAATAAACAGAAGATTGAAGAAAGAACAAGACAGGATGTAACAGAAAAATTAGAACAAGTCAACCTATTTTTACAGATACAAGCATGTCTGTAAACTGCTCAAGAAAATCTAGAGCAGTTAAGAGAGAATAATAATGCTTCAATAAGAAGGCAGTTTGAACTCAGAATTGAAGATCTGGAATCTGAACTCTTTAACATGAAAACTTCTTAAGATTATAAATGGGAAAAGTATAGGCAATTCTACCTAGAAGAAACAAAATGTAGAAAGTCAATTGGCAAATGAACTATATGAGACTAAATGAGGGGAGCAGGGGTTAGCACCGAACTTCTGCAGAAGCACCAGCACAGCCTTCACACAGCACTCCTCCTACAAGGCCAGTCCTAGAAACACCATGTTGGAAATGCTGGTAATAGTTTTGTAACCAACAGAAATTCTACTCCAAGAATAAGTTGGTGATTCCTACCTCAAGAATTCTTTTTATGACTTAAATAAACTTGTAATGCTAAAAGGAAAAAATAAAGGAATCATGATGAAGGCAGGTAAGAACTTAAGAAATTAAATATACACATTAATTTTACCACGAATTATAACTACCAGGGAAGTATGAACAGTGTATAAATTACATTTTATAACAAATTTTTATGCCTGTCTAAAGGATAAGCCATACAATGTAATAAAAAAAGTTTTCAATTGTGCCTATCATAGAATTTACCCTAAAATGGGTTAAAATGCCCATACAGAATTCATATCTATTATATACATGTTTCACATTAAATATTGCTTGAAAAGTAAAATACTTAACCCTATTGCTGAGAAACCAATGGTCAACAAGCAGTCCATTTCCCTTTAAAGTCCACCTTATTTTCAGTTTAGTTTCCTACCCATTTCTCTTCAGAACTGTTTACATCTCTTTTGTTTGATCATCTTCTTCGAGTTTCCTGATTTCATTTTTTAAACAATTTATAGTTTCACGACTTGCTTTTAATCTCTCCTTGAGCTCTGCAATTTCAAAACTTGTTTTTTTCTTCGCAGCTTCTAATTTTTCTCTGGTTTTCACTTCAAGCTCTGCAACTAAGAAAAAAATACACTTTTAATGAACTATTTCATTCTTCTTACGTGTCTAAAATATGTCATAAAGTAATATATGAGGCATTTCCTGAGATCAATGTTCCCAGGATAAAATATGGGCAACTTAAGAGATATTACATTAAATTGACATGGATGGATAAAAAAACCTAAACTCCCAAGAGAGGATCTCAGATGTTTTCTTTAATATTGATATGGCTATTAATATTTCAATTTATAGTTAGAATTTTGTAACATAATATCCTTGTTTTTCTCCATATACATGTTAATCTGGAAATAAGGGGGGCATACAATCTAAAAGACATCCAGCTAATAAGAACACTAAATACATAGTGTTCTTACATTTATGTACAGGTAAAACTGACATAAACCAAAAAGAGAGCACTAACTGTCTTGGTTTGAATTCCAGCTCTACCATTTATTAGCTATACTACTCTGAGTAATTTATCATCTCTATGCTCATTTCATAATTTCTAGAATGGGTATTATAATAAAAACACCTCAATATTCTTTTTTGAGGAGATTTTAAGTGAATTCATTTATAAAGTATCTAGAATACTACCCGGTATATAGTAAGCCATATTAACTATTATGATTGAGAAACATTAAATAATATCTAAAACATTCAAGTTGCCTATATAACAAACTACTAAAGAAAATATCACTAAGCAAAATAGAATTCATCTATTTAAATATTCCACTTAGTGTAGCATTCTATTTTACTAAGAGAAATGCCTTCTTTCACCCAACATCTCCATCTTGTGGACATATCTGGTAATTGCTGCTGATAACCATTAAAGCATAGTTAAGCTTTAAATAAAGCATAAAATGATCTTTAATTGAAAGAAGTAAGGTTTGGTGAAGGAAAAATAAAAACAAAGAACCCTTTGAGCACTGCTGGAGAGGTTCAGTGGCTGAGCATCGACCTATGAACCAGAAGCTCATGGTTCCAGGTCAGGGTACACACCCAGGTTGTGGGCTCAATCCTCAGTGTAGGGTGTGCAGGAGGCAGCCTATCAATGATTCTCTCATTACTGATGTTTCTCTCTCTTTCTCCCTCTCTCTCCCTTTCTGAAATCAATCACACACACACACACACACACCTTTGAAATCTGAAAGACTTGAGTTCAAATACACCCCTGACCCCTTATTAGCTGAACGCTGACATCTCTAGGTCTTGCTCAGTCTCATCTTTCTGTATGATACAGTTAAAACTCTATTTCTCAGAGGAGTTATGAGGATTAATCAATAGAGCTGGACCTTTGTATCCATGGGTTCTGCATCTGTAGACCTAAAATAGTGGGCGGAAATATTATGTTGTTACTAATGTTTACTATGCAGCCAGGCACATCTGCACTGAACATGCACAGACTATTTTTTCTTGTTATTCTCTGAACAATACAGTTCAACAACTATTTATATTGTATTAAGTAGTATAAGTAATCTAAAGATGATGTAATATATATATATATATATATACATATATATATGTATGTATGTGTGTGTATATATATATGAGAATATGCATCGTTATATGCAAATACACCATCCTATCTTATTTTCCCCTTGACTAGGAGTTTGACTAGCAGTTGAACCAGGAGGCAGGGTCGGCTAACCAACCATCTGCGGCCCCTCTCCTTGGCTGGCCCCACGCTTGGTCAGCACCCCCCTACTTTGGGGCAGGCCAGCCAGACCCCCACCTGTGCATGAATTCATGACCTGGGTCTCAAGTTTAATATAAGGGATTTGTGCATCAGCAGATTATCATATCCTCTGGGTGTCCTGGAACCAATCCCCAAAGGATACCAAGGGAAGAAGACTGTATGTATATGTGAGACATTTAGCACATTCAAAACATGCAATATTTTATTTTGCTCATTGCTAGTGACATTCTTTTTGTGATACATTTTGCAACACAGATAAATATTTATATTGCCAAAAAAATCCATACTTTTCTCTGTATTTTCTTTATTGTTTTTATTTTTAAATTGTTTTCACCTCTATTTTATTTTTTAAAGTTTTGGCCCTCGCTGCTTTGACTCACTGGATAGAGAGTATTAGCCTGCGGACTGAAGGGTCCCAAGGGGTTCAATTCCAGATAAAGGCATATGCTTGGGTTGCGTGCAGGAGGCAGCCAGTCAATGATTCTCTCTCATCATTGATCTTTCTCTCCCTCTTCCTCTCTAAAATCAATAAAAACATATTTTTTTTAAAAAGTTTTACCTCACAGAGATGTAAAGCAGGGCACAGGAAATACTAGTATAGTCAATAATATTGTAATAATTATGTTTGGTGCCAGATAGGTACTAGAAATATCATGGGGAATACTTTATAAAGTCAATGACTGTCTAACCACTATGCTGTACACTTGAAACTAATACAAAATAGTACTCAATATAAACTGTAATTAAAAAATAAAATTAGCCCTGGTCAGTGTGGCTCAATTGGTTGGAGTGTCATCCCAATATACCAAGGTTGCAGGTTCAATTCCCTAGTCAGGGCACATACAATAATCAACCAATGAAAGTATAAATAAATAGAACAAGTTGATGTTTCTCTCTAACCCTTCCTCTCTCTCTAAAAATAAGTAAATAAAAATTATATATATAAAACATTTTTAAAAAAAGTTTGTACCTTTTGACCCCCTTCACCCATTTTGCCCACCCCTCACCTCCTAGCAAACACCAATCTGTTCTCTGTTATCTTTGAACTTGATTTTTTGTTTTTAATTCCACATATAAGTGAGCTTATAGAGTATTTGTCTCTCCCGGTCTGACTTTTTTTACTTAGCATAATCCCTTTAAGTCCCATCAAATGGCAAATTATCATTATTTTTTATGGCTAAATAGTATTTACTGTGTATATATAAATATCATATCTTTATCCATTCATCCATCAATGGACACTTAAGTAATTTCCATATCTTAGGTACATAAATAATGCTTCAAAAACATGGCAGTGTGTGTGTGTGTGTGTGTGTATTAATTCATGTTTTCATTTCCTTTGGATAAATAACCAGAAGTAGAATTATTGGATCATACGATAGTTCTCTTTCTAAGATTCTGAAAACCCTCTGTACTGTTTTTCCACTGTTGTCTGCACCAATTGACAATCCCTTCAGCAGTGTATGAGTTTTCTTTTCTCTACATCCTTGCCAACACCTGTTTCATGCCTTTTTATTCTGTGTTTGCTTTCTCTTTGTTGCTCTTGATGCATTTTTTATAATAGCCATTCTGACAGTTGGGAGGTGATCATTTCATTATGGTTTTGATTTGCATTTCCCCAATGATCAGTTACATTGAACACCTTTACATGTACCTGTTGGCTATCTGTAGCTACTTTGGAAAAATATCTATTCAGATCTTCTGTGCATTTTTAAATTAAATTGTTTACTTTTTTTTACTTTTGAGTTGTATGAGTTATTTACATATTTTGGATATTAACCTTTTATCAGATAAATGATTTGCAAATATTTTCTTCCATTCACTAGGTTGCCTTTTCATCTTGTTGATGGTTTCCTTTGCTGTGCAGAAGTTTTTTGGTATTGGTTACTGGCCTTCCTTATGAGGTGTAGGAAGTCTTTATATATTAAAGAAACTAGTCATTGTGATATGAACACAATAGTTTTTCATGGTTTGGAACAAAGTCTTCACACTTTGTTTACAGTGCTTTGTTTACAATGCAAAATATATTTTTAAAAATATATTTTATTGATTTTTTACAGAGAAAGATAGAGAGCCAGAAACATCAATGAGAGAGAAACATCGATTAGTGCCTCCTGACAACCCCTCATACCCTAATAGCGATGTGCCTGCAACCAAGGTACATGCCCTTGACTGGAATTGAACCTGGGACCTTTCAGTCCCCAGGCCAATGCTCTATCCAGTGAGCTAAACCGGCCAGAGCTCATTTATAATGCAAAATATTTTATTCCCTTGCTTCCTTCTCCATATCAATTAAAAAACACTGTTAGATGCTGGGGTTCAGAGGTAGAAGATGGATAAGAAAGAAAAATGCAGTACAATGTCATAAGATAATCATAGAGAGCTACAAAAGCAGACTGGATTTATACTAAGGGGAAAGGGTAGGTGATTATGAAGGAAGGCATCTTGGCAGTAGTAGAAACTGAACGAAGTTCTACAGAATGAGAAAGTAAGTACTAGAGGAAGTAGACATAGCAGGCCCTCGAAACAGCACATGTACATTTGGGGAACAACAAGGAATCCTGTATTATTTTAAGTCTTAAATCTAGTCAGGAAAACCTGACTCATTTGTCAGAAAGATAGCATTCACAGTAGCTACAGATTCCATTAGTCTGATTTAGTTACATTTTATTCTTGACAAATCATAAGACTGCAAAGAGCAGGATATATCTGGAAGAAGGCCTAAGTTAATTAGCAATGAGATCCTTGGGGAAAACATTTTAAAATTTATTTTGTTCCATTTTTCTGCTTTCTACATACTAAATGTTTATTTTTAAAAATTCTGTTTTAAATTTCAAAATGAAGCCTCAGGTTGGAGTAAATTAATCCAAAGAAGAATAATTATTTGTGCAGGGCCAATCTTTCTTACTGGTTTGAAGCACAGATTGTAAGGCTTTTACACAGATGGTTAAGAGTATAAACTCTGGGTTTAAAATCCTGGCTCTGAACTGTAGCTCTAGGGTCTTTACTTATAAAATGGGACTAAAAGTAGTGTCTTCCTCTTATAGTTATTATGGTATCCAATACATGTTCATTTAAATTATTCCTTGTAAAAGCAACTATTACTTTTAAAAGCTAGATCATTAGTGTTTAAGTAAATTTACATGGGTTTATTAGCACAAATATGTTTATAAACTTTTAATATGTTTCATAATGAGCAACCTCTATCCTGAATATTACTCTATCTAAAAATATTACTAAGTTTTTAGAGCCCAAGTTTTGGGGAGTGCTTTGGATATAGTCCTGGTTCTACCAATAATTAGCTGTATTCATGGGCAAGTAACTTAACTTCCCTATACCTGTTTGCTTTTATAAAATGGAGTGCTTAATAAAATAATTGTAGAGTTAAATTTTATACAAGTACAGATTTAGAAGAGTACATATAGTAAACACTCAGCCCTAGATAGTTTGGCTCAGCAGATAGAGTGTCAGCATGTGGATTGAAGGGTCCCAGGTTCAATTCTGGTCAAGGGCACATGCCCGGATTGCTGGTCTGATCCCAGTAGGGGGTGTGCAGGAGACAGCCAATCAATGATTCTCCTTCATCATTGATGTTTCTACCTCTCTTTTCCTCCCCTTCCTCTCTAAAATCAATAAATATATGTATGTATGTATGTATATATATAAAAACATAAAAAAATAGTAAGCACTCAATAAATCTGCTTATTATTACCAAATATTGAGTATAATGCCCTCAAATTGGTAAGAGTCGTTATATATCTTTTTAGGTCTTTGATTAACATTCCTAAATTGCTTTCCTAAGAGGCTAAAACAATTTGTACTCACACAAACAATTTATGAGAATGTAAAGCTCAACATATACTATTAATGATTCCTTTTGCTGATTTGATACACATATGACCGACCGATCACCCATTATTGTTTCATTTGCATTTTTAAAATTTATCTTTTTATTTTATTTTTAATATATTTTTATTGATTTCAGAGATGAAGGCAGAGGGAGATATAGAAACATCACTGATGAGTCCTGACCGGTTTGGCTCAGTGGATAGAGCGTCGGCCTGTGGACTGAAAGGTCCCAGGTTCGATTCCGATCAAGGGCATGTACTTAAAACTTATTTTGTTCCACTTTTCTGCTTTCTACATATTAAATGTTTATTTTTAAAAATTCTGTTTTAAATTTCAAAATGAAGCCTCAAGTTGGAGTAAATTAATCCAAAGAATAATAATTATTTGTGCAGGGCCAATCTTTCTTACTGGTTTGAAGCACAGATTGTAAGGCTTTTACTGGTTTGAAGCACAGATTGTAAGCTTATTGGTTAAGAGTACAAACTCTGGGTTTAAAATTCTCCTCTCACCAAAGGTGCTCCCTCCCCTGTGCTTTGTCTCCATGCTACCCATTCCCTATTGTACACATTATTGTTTTATTTCAAATCTTCCTATTGGAATGCAAGCTCCATGAGGCAGGGCTTTTTGTCTGGTATGGACAATGCTCTATCCTCAGACCCTAGAACAATGCCTGGCATATAACGGGTAATCAATACATATTGTTCAAGTTAGCTGCATGAAGTGATGGGTACAGTATTTGCAGGCCAAGTCAGCTTAGAGGGAATGTACACCGTGAATGATTATTAGTGTGGCATCCTGGTACTTTCCACCTTAGTATGAATCTGAAACTATGTAAAATGGCATAGGTTGAAAAAATAATAATAATTAAGTAGTTCACAGAACACAAAAGTATAATCATGTTCTGCAAGGTTTTTCACACAGATTTTGTTAGCAAAGACGAATGAACAGAAAATGACTGAGATGACTGGTAGCAGGTTAAGCAAGATTAATAGAAAGCTATGTTTAAATGTAATTAGGGAATAAAAGACAAACAGTATTTCAGAGACTGTGAGAAGCTGTCTTTTATCTTTTTGAAAGTAGACCTACTTTGGGAACAATTTAAAATATGCTTCTTACATGTTCTATAGTAATACTTAATTTTTAACTTCTGAAAATTTTATCTATATATTGCATTAAGAAAAGAATTTAAATGTTACTAACCATACAATCCTTTCACCATTATATAACACTATTTTTCAGGATTAATTATAAACTCATGGCACTTACATTCTGTTTCATGCTTGTAGGCTCCTAATGTTAGCTGACGAGATGTTGTTAATAATTGTTGCATCATTGCTGTTGGATCTTGAAATATCTAATGAGATAAAATGGGAAAAGGCCCAATAACTTGAAAGTTCTACAATTTAAGATGCTTTTAAAACCCTCATAAAATCTTACCATTTCATCATAGAACTCTGAAACCACTGTCTTTTTCCCCAGCATTGCATTGGTATCTGATTGGAACAGCTTTAACAAATGATACAGGGTTACCTGTGAAATAAAAACAGACATCACATCTGTGCAATGGTTACCTTCATCATTGTGAAATACTGTCATTTCTGTAACTGAATTAAGAGATCGGATTAGTAAATATGCCAACTTCAGGATCTTGTCTCAACTTACTGTGGCAAATCACTCAAAACTCTCTGTACTTTTATTTTCCTATTAGGTATAACCATCATCCACATGTAAACATGAACATTCTAAAGATGGTAAGTAAAGATCGTTACAAAACATTTCTAGAAAGTGACTATATAAAATAGCATAAGATACAGATCTGGATATTAAGCTGGAAAATCACTAACACATAAATTCTTTTACTAACACAAGTGAAATTAGATTATGACAGTTGTTCTGTGAAGATTAAAGTTTACAAATTTGCTATGGGAAAAAAGATTTGATACTTTCAAAAGGAATGACACACTAAAATGCTTTGATGATCTATAAGATTATTACATAAGTAACAAAGTCAGTGGTAATTCACTTTGGCATGAACATGTTTCAAAATACTTAAAACAACAACAACAGTGTAGTAGGACATCAAAGGGAAAGTTTTGTAGAACAATGTGTGATTACTTTAGCAAAATAAAACCCAGCTGGCAAAATATCAAAGTTCATGTTGAAGTTGGAGATACCAATTCAGAGGCCTCAGAGAATTTTCCAAAACTTAGCAGAAATCATTAAGTAACCATGCATCAATCACAAGCCATATTCCAAGCAGATAATTTGACAAATTTATGGAATATACAAGAGTATGTGACTACATGGATGGATCTTCTGTAACAGGGAAAGCTACAACCTGAAAACGTAAGGAAGAGAACTGTATCGCAGGTGGAAATCAGCACTTCCAGAGGAGCCCCAGAGAGGTTCAGAGCTCAAAGTTGGCAGGTGGAGAGATCAAGGAAGCTGGGGGTGGCTGGGCCTGTTAATCTTTCTCCTGTCACCCTTCACTCATAGAGAAGGGAGCATATTTTCCTGTGGAACCTAGAATTTTTCACCCAAACAATAGTAAGTAAAAATATAGATATTTTCAGATAGCAATGGCTCTGAAAGTTTATTTCTCAGGCAATCTTTCTGAAGAAATTCTTCCAGCAAAATGAAAAAAGAAACCTGAAAAGATGAAGAAAAAGAATCATCTGTCCTCATTTCTATTTAGATAAGCACTATCTAAAATAGAAAAATTCAAACTATATGAGATGCCTGCGAGTAATTTCTAGAGAAATAGAAAAGAGTAACTATGGTTTTCCTGGGCAAAGGGCCAGATATGGGAGAAAACAAGATGTTATGAACTGTTTCCCCCAAACGGTATGAGAAGATCCTAATCCTTAGGCCCTGTGAATGTGACCTTACCTGGAAGTAAGGTTTTTGCAGTATAATCAAATTAAGATAAATTCATTAGGATGTGCCCAAATCCAATATGATTAGTATCCTCATAAGAAGAGACACAGAGAAAGGCCATGTGACAATGAAGACAGAGATGAAGTTATGCTGCCACAAGCTAAGGATCCTGGGCTTCCAGAAACTAGAAGTGGCAAGAAAGGATGCTCCCCTAGACTCTGGAGAGAGCAGGGCCAACACCTGGGTTTTGAACTTGTAGCTTCCGGAGCTGTGAGAATAAATTTCTGTGGTTAAGATACTCAGTTTGTGGTACTTGTTATGGCAGCCGTAGGAAACTAGTTCAAAAGATTTTTTGAGCTGTATTTGGTGATTCTTAGAGCAATGAAAACACCTTGCTACAGATGTATTTCTAGACATAAAACATAACTTTAGCTTTTGTTTTGTTTTGTTTTGTTAATCCTCACCCGAGGATATTTTCTCCACTGGTTTTGAGAGAGTGAAAGGGTGGGAAGGAGGAGGAAAGAGGAGGGAGGAAGGGTGGGAGGTGGGGAGAGAGAGGGAGGGAGGGTAGGTGGGAAGGAGGAAGAAGAGAGGGAGGAGAGAGAGAGAGAGAGAGAGGGGGAGAGAGAGAGGGAGAGGGAGAGGGAGAGGGAGAGGGAGGGAGATACATCAACTGGTTTCCTCCTACACCTGCCCTAATCAGGGTCGGGAATCAAACCTGTAACCCAGATACATGTCCTTGACCAGGAATCGACCCCTTGACCCTTTGGTACACAGGCCGATGCTCTACCACTGAGCCACATCGGCCAGGGCAACAATTTTAGCATTTGCTTTTGTCCTATAATAGGTTAATGGATAACAGAAGTAAATCATAAGTTACTAATGCCTTTTATATTTTAAGTAAACCCTCATATGACATTTTCTGTAAGAACCAACTATTGAAAAAGTATAATGGTTTCATTATATTAAAATAATACTACAATGATTTTTGGAGACTATAATTGAGACCTAACCTTGCCTGGGTGGCTCAGCTGGTTGGGCACCCAAAGATTGCTGATTTAATTCTTGGTCAGGGCACAAGCCCAGGTTTTGGGCTAACATCGCTAGTAGGGGATGTGCAGGAGGCAGCCAATCAATGTTTCTCTTTCTCTCCCTTCCTCTCTCTTTAAAAAGTAAAATAAAAAAATAAAAATAAATAAATAAATATATATATATACACACATATATATTTATATATATATATAAATAAATAATTCAGGCCTATGTAGATCTATATGGAAACCTATTTAATAAATTACTCACTGCAGAAGTGCAAAAGAACATATTACTTTACTTTTCCAAGAGTGGATTTTAAGAGCCAGCTCATAATAAGATTACATGATATAAAGATTTCTTTCAGAGATGTATTTTCCAATTGGGATGGAGGGGACAACAGATGAAGAGGTAGGTAAGGCCACACATTCTCAAAATAAAAATTAATTCAAAGCAATCTTACAAAGTTAAAAAGAGCTTCTGCTCTAGTAACATTACTGACTTCTTCTCTCTCAATATCTGCTAAATTTTGTGCTCTAGTCTCTTTAATAGACTACTTATTTATTAACCTTCACCTGAGGATATTTTCCATTGATTTTTAGAGAAAGTGGGAGAGGGAGAGACAAAGAGAGAAATACCGATGTGAGAGAGACACATGTACCCACATGCACCCCAACCAGGGCCATGGACTTAATCTGAACTGAGGTATGTGCCCTTGACTGGAATCAAATCCGGGACCCTTCAGTCCATAGTCCGACACTATTCACTGAACCAAACTGGCCAGGGCTTAAAAAGACTATTTTGATTAAAGACAAAAGCAGTGCTTCATCTTTGTATCAAGATATTTGAATAATATTGTGCAAATAATGAGTATTTAATAATTTCTTGCCATATAGAAAACAAAAATGGTAGATCTGGAAGTCTTATCACATGAAGAATATTTAAATGAGCCATAGATGTTTATACAGGAAAAAAGAAAACTAATGTATGAATAATTATCAATAAAAAGTTCAAGTAAGCTTAAAATAAAGTAGAGCTTTCTTAAAACTAGAACCACCCCACACCATGCTCAGCAGGCATGGCTCAGTGGCTGAGCTTTGACCTATGAACCAGGAGGTCACAGTTCGATTCCCAGTCAGGGTATATGCCTGGGTTGCGGGCTGTACTCCCAGTGGAGGTGTACAGGAGGAAGCCAATGAATGATTCTCTCTCATCACTGATGTTTCTATCCCTCTCTCCCTCTTCCTTCCTCTCTGAAATTAATAAAAATATATTTAAAACGAAAAGCAAAACCAAAAACACTAGTACTCCAAACCGGAACAGGATATTTCACTTACTGACAGAAGTCAATATTCTCCACACTGAAGTTAGCAGATCCAAAGGAGATTCTTATTTAAGAGATAGCATGAAGAAATTCCTACCTAGGAAGAATATGGCCTCTGTCAATGGGTTCTAAATCTTACCTTGCATCAAAATCACCTGGGGTGCTGGCTCCTCTCCAAACCTATTGAATAAGACTCTCCAGGGGGTTGGGCCTATTAGTTTGAACTTTTAAAAAACGCCTCAGGTACTTCTGATATAGTCAGTTAAGAACCAATCCTCTGAGCCCCTGGCCCAGGTGATACTCAACTCCTTTAAAACCACATATAGTTTTAAAAATTTAATCTGATAATGAAAGTATAAATGTTTGGTGCCAAAGGAATGAACTTAAATCTATCAAGATGAAAATTAGAACTGTTAAAGCCCTGAAACAAATTAAATACCAGCCATACAAATGTGAAATGAGACAGCCATAACTTGAGTTGTGGACTTCTAGGTTTAAACATAAAACAGGTTTATGCCAAGGCTATGGGTTCAATCCCCTGTCAACATACAAACAAGAATCAATCAATGAATGCCTAAGTAAGTGGAACAACAAATCGATGTTTCTGTCTCTCTCTCCCTCTCAAAAAAAGCAAACCATCAATTAATGAAAGGAGGCTTAGTGGTTTGTCAAATAAAAGAGTAACAGAAAAAGTGTGGGGTCTAAATCCAATACTTGGGTTCAAAACTAGCTATGCCACAACTAACTGTATTTTTGAGTCAGTGACTTGATCTCTGGGCCTTAGTATTCTCATATCTAAAATGAAGATATCACCAATTTCACAAAGTTGCTGAGGGATCAAAGTGAAAGGTTTGAGCATTTTCAAGCAACAATCTTATAAGAAGAGACCATAAAATGAAAAAGTTGGTGGTTATCAATAAGGATTCA
>PVJN01037693.1:0-20764 GCA_004026805.1 Lasiurus borealis | reverse complement strand
CCCTCCTACTATATTCTTTCCAGCTTCAACTGCTTGGAACTGCTCTGTGGCATTCCACACCAGCCCACCAATTGGAGAGCTAGCCAGCCAGTTGGAGAGCTAGCTAGCGACAGTGCCTGGTACAGAAATGTCACTTGGACCCAAGACTCCACTCTAATTAACATGACATTTGGGGGAAGATCCCCTCCTGAGGCCTTGTTTTCTATCTGCATGAGCTTATACAATAGTTTGCTATTTTTGTACTCATTTCAACGGGACTTGAAAGAAAACCTGAACTAAAAACAATGATTATTTTAACAACAACTCACATCAAAGCAAGAGGTGAGTGAAAGGATAAACCCTCAATGCCTGTGCTACTTCAGAGTCTGTCCCCTCCGCCATCTTCCCAAAGGTGCAATTTGGTTTCTACATACGATCTGTGTGTTGAGAGTTTTGGAAATTACCAAGGTCAGATAGTGCCCCCTTTTAAAGTCAAACCAAGTAGAATAAAATTCCCAAAAGGAGGGAATGAGTGAGGAGGGGAGGTGTACTGGTCTGGAAGTCACTCTCTTCTAGAAGTGTGGTCTCCTTGCTTTAAATGACTTACGTCAAACAAATGGGAAGAAGAAATTGAAGGGCAGCTTGGCATCGATGGTTGGCCGAGCTCTGAAGCCTGCCTCTGCCGGCGCAGACACATCCACAAAAGTAACCGCAGTGGATATAAGAATCGTCCTTTCTTTTCCTGAGTTGGTCTGTAATAAAAGGCAGGGTGCTGTAAGCCTTGCCACCCGTGTGTTACCAGGGTAACAAAGACAGGACATCTTTCACTCTCTTCTTCACTGACCACTGTTGGTCAGTTCAAAAATATAATAGGTATGTAGAGGGCTAATCATCCATTAACTTGAATGAGAGAAATAATTTTTATCCAGGTTGTCCCAACCCATCAATGTCAATCACAACTCAATTTTCGTAAGAATTTTAAAGATAAATCTAAACAAGCGTGCTACTGTGAATAAAACTCTTGTCAGGTATCTCTTCTAAGTGAAAGAAAATGACTGCAGTGTTTTAAGAATCCAGATTGTTGCCCTAGCTGGTTTGGCTCAGTGGATAAGCCTGCAGACAGAAGGGTCTCAGGTTCAATTCTGGTCAAGGGCACATGCCTGAGTTGCGGGCTCAATCCCTAGTAGGGGCATACAGAAGGCAGCCAAGCCAATCAATGATTCTCATCATTGATGTTTCTATCTCTCTCCCTTCCTCTCCGAACTCAATAAAAGTATTTTTTTAAAAAGAATCCAGACTGTTTCCATTTTAATTATAATCTTTTTCACAAAATAATAAATTTTACTATCACACTTGAGTTTTGTCTGGACTTGTGTCTTAATCTATACCTTGAAGCTATAGTTAGGCCTACCTTAGGATATGAGGATGATATTAGATTTGCAGTTACGTTGACTATTTTGGCCTGCGGGTTTAGTAAGGATCCATACTTAGTCCACTTCACTTCTATCACCAAAGCCAGTGGGAGCTGGCAGACATCCTACAAAACAAAATGCTGTTAATCAGTTGGACTATTACACCAACCACAAGTCAAACTTAATCTGCAGTTCAGAGTTTTAATTATAAAATGTTTCACATATTACAAAATGTTCTGAACAAGAGAATGAATAGACTCTTAAAGTCCAGATAAAAACCGCTTAGAGAAAGCACATATTTTAAAGTACTCAATGCTCCAAAAACATTGTAACACCTAAAGCACAATTTTTCCATTCCTTCCAATCCCTCTCATTTCTAAAGAGGCCAGCATCAGCTGGGAGTTGTAAGCCCAGTGCGTGTCTGTAGAACCTTTTGGGCCTTGCCTGCTCTAACGTCCTCTACCTGTTACAGCTACCTCTGAGATACCTGAGGAGAGAAACTGGCATTGGGTGGGCACAAGAGAGAATGGTATTAACAGACAAATTAAGCCTGATTGCTTAAAATACACTTAAAAGAAATGTGCCTTCTTTTATCTGATTTCATCAACTGGCAGTTAAGGTGTTACACTGGGGTTTATAGGCAGAGTCTGAGTTGTCAGAGATACTGCCAACTCTCCACAGAGACCGAGAGCCTCCATGGAGCTGCCCAGTTCCGACTGGACACTGGGAGCTGGGCCTGAGGCCTCTGCTCCGGGGCTTCTGTTTGGGCAGCCCCCAGGGGAAAATAGTGGTGGGCCTTCCCGATCTTTTTCCTGCCTCTAGACCTCTTTAGCTGGCAACTGTGGTAACTGTTGAAGCTGCATGGTGGTTAGGAGGGATTTCGTTGTATTATTCTATTTTTGTAAATGTTTGAAATTTTCCACAATAACACGTTTTTAAAAACACATCTCTTCAAGGCATGAAAAGCTAGCAGGCCTGCTAAATTTGTGCCTGCCAAAAAGGCACTGTGGGACCCTTAGCTTGGAACTGCCTTTTAAGCAATTTGTAGACTGAGAGATCCTTGAATATCCTGTTATTAGGAGAAGATGCACAGCAGCTGGTATAACTGAGCTTGGCAGATGCTCTCATGTCTGCTTCTACCTGGGTTTCCTGAAATGTTGGCACAAAACCCACCCCAGGCCCTGAGCTACCTGGACCAGCACAGACCCTGGCAGTGCTAATGTCCTCACTGCTACGTCTCCTCCCAATCCGTTTTCCCTTCTGAGGGGGAAGTAATAACTAGATGTCTTAACCCATCTCCAAGAAGCCAGAAGCAATCTGCCTAGTTCACTGAGGCACCAGAGCTGAGCCAAGACTTAGCAGCTGAAAAGCAGGGACTGAGCAATCACCTGTCTCTGGTAGGAAGGGCAAGATCCGAGCTGGGGAGCAGTCCTCACCCCCACTGTCCCCATGCTATAAATATGCTACGCAGATAATGAAAGGCCTGAAGAAGCTGTGACAAGAAAAAGCTGGGCAATTAAAGGGTAAGATGGAGAACACACCTCCAGGGATCGAGGCCAGCCCACACTGACTGCTGAGACAAAAGGAAAGGTGGGCAGAAGAATCACATGTGATCAGGAACCCATTTATAGATGTCAAACCCATTAAACTCTTGGGAACTTTTCAATTGAAAGCTCTCAAGTGGGCTGCCTTTATAGACCAGGGAACAGCGCTGTGGGTGAGAAGATGTCTCAATCTCTGAGGTAGTCCTCACACTTCTCATAACCCAATGCCTACAGGCTTCACGTAACCCCAACAATGACAGTAGGAATGGTCAGGTTCCCGTTTATGGAGTAATCACTAGGCACCGTGAATATTAATTACCTCATTAAATCAACAATCCCTACGAGATGGTTACTATAACCATCATTTCCACTTCAGAGAGGAAAGGGCCCAGTCGCACAAAATCAATGGCCAATGACAACAATGTTAACAAGGACAAAATCAGTATTCAAGGTCCCGGTTCATCTGATAACAAAGCCCAGGCTCCCGCCCAGAGCCATCTACCTCCCACGGGGTGGAGGGGGAGTGGAAGAAAGAGGTATCTCCATTATGTGGCCTTCAACTTCGCCCCCTGTACCTTCACGTGGGGTGCCTGGGTGATGAAGTGGATGGGCACCCAGTCCAGCACATCCTGGGCCTGAGAATTTCCAAAAGAGGCCACATAATCTGGGAAGCCCTGGCCCTTCAGCAGGCTCTTCACCTTTTCCACGACAAGTGGACACGTGATAGTGCTGGTCAGTCTAGGAGAAGGAAAAAGTCAATCAAATGTTGCTCACACCAACATTTTTCCCAGGCTCAACAACACCATGGTTTATTTTCTCTCTCTCCAAAAGGGGATTGTTTGAAAGAAGCCAATGTGTTTTGAACTTTGAGAAATCGTCTTTGGCCAAAGAGATGAACCCAAAACCATGTTTCTCCAACTGTGGTCCATCAAGAGGCTCTGTCCAAGAAAGGTTCCATGGCCAAAAGTTTGGGAACTATTGCACACTCATATCCCTCCTGAAGTACACTGGCATGTTAAAGGCTCTGAGAAGTCCTACAGCAGGAGCATGTTTTTAACTTTAACTGGTATTTCCCAAACATATTAAATCATAGACCTACGCCTACTGACAACTTGTGGAAATGTATTCTGAAATCACCTTTCACAAATGCTGGTCTAAAATAATCAGAACTAATAATGTAAGCTCTGGCCAGTGGTTAGAACATCGTCATGAAGGATCACAGGTTCAATACTAGGTCAAAGACACCTACCTGGGTTGCATGTTTGTTCGAGGGCCCCAGAGCATGTGCAGAAGGCAACTAATTAATGTTTCCCTATATTTCTCACCCCGGCCCTTTCTACTCTCTAAAAATGAATGGAAAAAATATCCTTGGATGAGGATTAACAACAACAGAATAGAACTAATAATGTAAAAATGTAAACGGAACGTAGTTGTCTAAACCAAAATAATGACATAATTACCCCAAAAGTGAGTGGATGGTGGGATAGGGGGTGAAAGGGAAAAGAGCCAGATTTTCATCTTCCATAGTGGGAACTCAAGAAATAATCTGTGAAACTCATATATCAAGAAATAGCGTTATATGCAAGCTATTTAAAAATTTGAAGGTAAATTTCCAAAAAATAAGCTGTAAGAGTTACCACCTCTGGGGTGGGACAGGTGAGGGTAAGAACTGCTGTTGTAAAATAAGCCATGCAGAGCCATTTGACATTTTACAGTTGATGCATCTTTGATAATAAAAAAAAAGGACCAGTCAATTGAAAGAGATCACACTCAGGCTTCCTCTCACTGGGCTTGCTATGTTGTGTGCAGTGTATGAAAATGCAGACCTACAACAGGACTTCCAGGGAAAGTATTTTTGCGTGAACTCTAGTGCTATCCAATCTTAAAACAAAACATACAAAGCCTTGAGGTTTTTACTCCACTCTATTTGATTTTTAAAATGGTTGTAGCAATTTTCCTTTGAACCATGACACATGGCTTACGGTTCTGAGAATTAACGTGAAAAATAAAAAAACTGTATTATAATGTGTTGTCACTATTGCTACTACCTATTAATAATCATAAGGTACACTGTAGCTCTCACAAGCATTCCAATCAACTGAGGCAAATGTCTGATTGACATGGTGGGCGTCGGGGGGAGAATGTTTCATTTTTTGATCAACACATGGAAGTTCCAACAGAAATAAGTCCCTTACCTTAGTTTACAGCCAGATTGCATATTGTAACCAAATAATACTGGGGTCCGAATTCCCTCTACTGCCAAGCAGTCTTGCTCAGCTGTGCTACGAAGAATAGTAAGTTGTCCATATCTATTCATGGTCTGAATAATCCCAGACATTCATAGAGAGTTAAGGCATAATCACCCAGTATGACAGCAGTCTGGTTCTCAGGAAACAGTGACACATGTGACTGAGACATGAGTGAGACCCAAGTATCTCTTTTCTGACAGCTATTTCCCAGGAGATGGTAAAAGCAGTTATAACTGCCAAAATAGGTTTGGCTTAGTGGATAGAGCATCTGCCTGCGGACTTAAGGGTCGCAGGTTCGATTCCAGTCAAGGGCATGTATCTTGATTATGGGCACATCCCCAGTAGGGGGCGTGCAGGAGGCAGTTGATCGATGTCTCTCTTATCGATGTTTCTAACTTTCTATCCCTCTCCCTTCCTCTCTGAAAAATTAAATAAAAAAATATATTTTCTTCTTTTCTTTTCTTTTCTTTTAAAAAGGCAGTTATAACTATTTTCCTTGATTAAATCCTCATAAGAAAAAAACTTCAGAAACTGGCCCTTCAAAATTAATTTGAAGTTTTCAAAATCACTAAATTTGTTTGGATCTCTGTGAAATTAAATACACCTAAATGTCTGTCAGCTTTTCAGGGTTAAGACTTTCATTATAAAATGTGACATTTTCCTGGGTCATGAGGTTTCACCCCTAACCTCTAGTCTTCAAGGAGCCCCATAGGCTGTGGCCTGACCACCCCCTCCAGAGCCACCAGGGAAACCTGTGGCCGAGACCAGCCTCTCCAGCCCACAGGTGCCTCAGTGATAAAGGGAACATGGCTCACGCATGTGGACAGGGAAATCAACCTTCTCCACAGAACCAAAAGGATATCCTTTGTGAGGCTGAAATCCGGCAGCTAGCGGGAGGCCCACAACATAACCAGGGTTTCCACTGAGAGGAACTGGCTTTGTATTTTGCTGTAAGACAATCAGAAAAGCCCCCAAGTAATTCTCACTTTAACAAGGAAGTGGCAGGGGGGAAACGAAATGCTTTTCAGAATAAAATCCGGAATTACCAACCAAGAGAATAATTTCTCCCCTATTCAGAACTATAAATGTATCTGCTGAGTGTAGGAGTGCATCATGCTATAAAGAGCAAGCTTGCATGCAAGGACTCGGTCCCCGTGGGAAAGGATGCAGGCCTCAGTCTGATTCATTACAGACCCAATGCTATGTGTAAGTCTTCGTTCAGTGCATGGGGTTAGGAGTGGCAATACTTTTACGCTGAGATTATGTTTTTCACTGACAAGTTAGGATTTCTTATCACTTGGCAGTGAGCTACTTGTACAAAATAGGTCAAACTTACCTGAATAAAATGAATTTCAAACTTTTGCTGGAGTGGAAGGTCTGCGCCACTAACTGTCCCCAGAAGGAGAGAGAGATCGGCTTTTGTTACTTCACCTGCATCTGTGTATGTAAGACTGTACTTTACCTAAAAACGAAACGACACTCCAAATACACCTGTTCCCACGACAGTTCTGTAACTGTATTAATAACTCAAATAAAATACAGAGAGGAGACAAGTGCTTTCCCATTTCTCCACTTGAAGCTTTTCTCTCATGTCCAATCAGGTTAGGGGAGATATTATTTTGGCATCACCCCTGCTGACAAACAGGGTCATTTGAGCCTCTCCATACCCGATTATGTAAGTTCCAACTCAGCTGGCCTGGGCAGAATATAATCAGTCTCTCTCTGCAGTGGAAACATTAAAACAAAACAATGGCCAAAACCAGTCCTGGGTTCGATTCTGTTAAAGGGCATGTATCTTGGTTGCGGGTACATCCCCAGTAGGGGTCGTGCAGGAGGCGGCTGATCGATGCCTCTCTCTCATCGATGTTTCTAACTCTCTATCCCTCTTCCTTCCTCTCTGTAAAAAAAAAAAAAATCAATAAAATTTATTTAAAAAAAAACAAAAAAAACAATGGCAACAAAAACAAACTTTTATGTATTCTTGTAAGTCACTAGGTTTATGGAGAAAAAGCACACAGGATTACTTCAGAGACAAAGCGATGTCCTCTGGAGGGGGCAGCAGAAAGACTAGCATGAGGCCACGTCCAGAAAAGCAATGCCACAGTGTGGGCAGAGCCCCTTTTGAAGGGCATCTAGTTGAACGCTTCGGGACCACGCAGTCTGAGTCTGCCACAAACTAATCAAGTTTTCAAAGCCAACTGGGCCCTACCTCCAGAACGACATTAGTGCAGACTTTAACAGCCCCCGCCTTTTCGACAAGAAGTGGCTCCAATACAGGCGTGTCTGCCAGCCGGGTAAGCGTTTTATTTAAAGTCTGAATGATGATGGACTGGACAGTGATAGGGACCTGCAAAATCAAGAAGTCCTGGATTACTGAAGATACCACAACAGAAGTGAACGGGTTAAAATAACAAAACACTTGAAACGAACCTCCATTGATACACTGCCAAGTAGGGAAAAGTGTGCTACAGAACAACAGGCATGCTATGTAATTCCATATTTGCAAAAATGTGAATATTTATAGGTAAGTACATATATACATTCACAGAGAAAACACTTGAGAAGGATATAGCCAAAACTTTACTTGTAATTACCTCCGAAAACATATACTCACACACATGTGTGTACAAATGCTCACAGCAGCATTTATAATAGCCACAAACTGAAAACAACCTGCAAGTATATCAACTGATGACTGGAAAAGTAAAATGTGGTATATTCATACAAAAGAACATTACTCATCTATGAAAAGGAATAAGGGACTGACACTTATTACAACATACATGAACCTTAAGCACATGATGCTAAACAATGGAAGCCAGACACAAAAGGTCACATACTGTGTGATTTCTTTCTCTTCTTTAAAAAAATATATTTTATTGATTTCTTACAGAGAGGATGGAGAGGGATAGAGTTAGAAACATCGATGAGAGAGAGACATCGATCAGCTTCCTTCTGCACATCCTCTAATGGGAATGTGCCCGCAACCAAGGTACATACCCTTCACCGGAATCGAACCCAGGACCTTTCAGACCCCAGGCAGATTGCTCTATCCACTGAGCCAAACCAGTTTCGGCTGTGTGATTTCTTTTATGTGAAATGTCCAGAATAGAGCAAATCCACAGAAACAGAAAATATATTAGTGGTTGCTGGGACAGAGAGAGGGGGTTTGTGAAGAATGAAGAGTGGCTGTTAATAAGCGCAGGGTTTATCTTTGGAGCAGTAAGAATTTCCTGGTGATAATGTTGATGGTTGCACTACCTTGTGAATATATCCAAAACCACTAAATTGTACACATTTAAATGGTGAGTTTTATGGAGGTAAATTATGTCTCAAACACACACACACACACAACTCTAATCACACCATCAAATGCACGTATATGTTATCACCTCCAAAACTCAGCTCCTACAGATAAATGCCCTCACTCTGTATGCACACATGCATGTTCTCCAACAGTCCCAGACACACTCTATAGTATGTGGGTGTGGTTGGCAGAAACCAAACGATCTAGGTTGTGTGCTTTTTTAAACTCCTGACTGCACTGAACCTCACTTCTGACTGCACTGAACCCCAGTTCCGAGCGAGACTCATATGGGTTAAGTCTGGATTGTCATGAAAAGGGAGGAGAGCACAGACACTTAGGGGAGCCTCGAAAGACAGAGGTCTGGAGGCGCGCATGAAAGTGCGTGCAGAGAGGGCTGACTGCTGATTGTGCCGCTGGTTTTCTCTAGCGGAAGGAAGACAGAACCTCCAACTGTGCTGAAATCCAGTTCTGACTGCACTGAACCCCAGTTTTGGGCGAGACCCTGGGGACCCAGACTCTAACGGGTCCCTGGAGTGCACAGAAACTCGGGGCAGCTGGAAAGGCAGAGATCTGGAGGCATGAAAGCACAAGTGCACTCAGAGAAGGCTGCAGGGATTACCAAGGGGCACTGAAACCCAGGGACCAAGTAGAGCAGGATTGATGGGAAGCCAAGGCTGTCTGCTCAGCCCTGAGACTCTGCCCCATAAAAGCCCAGCACAGAGGCTTTTGCAATTTTGTAAGTCTTAAGGCAGAGTCCATCACAGAAGCTCTCCCAGGGTAGACACAGCTGATCCGCACAACCAATTGGCTTAAAAGTCAATTCTCCCCAGTGATACCAACAACAATCAAGACTTAACTATAGCCGAGACCGGTTTGGCTCAGTGGATAGAGCGTCAGCCTGCGGACTGAAAGGTCCCGGGTTCGATTCCGGTCGGGGGCATGTACCTTGCTTGCGGGCACATCTCCATTGTGGGGCGTGCAGGAGGCGGCTGATCAATGTCTCTCTCTCATCGATGTTTCTGGCTTTCTGTCTCTCTCCCTTCCTCTCTGTAAAGAATCAATAAAATATATATTTTTAAAAAAAGACTTAACTATAGCCAAAACCAGTTTGGCTCAGTGGATAGAGCATCGGCCTGCAGACTGAAAGGTCCCAGGTTCAATTCCAGTCAAGGGCATGTACATTGGTTGCGGGCACATCCCCAGTAGGGGGTGTGCAGGAGGCGGCTGATCGATGTCTCTCTCTCATCGATGTTTCTAACTTACACTAGGATGCTCATCTCCTCACTGGGGAAAATGTCTCTATCTTCCTCACTGGACAGACAGCATCCTGGGAGCTAGCCACTTTCCTGACAAGAGACCAAGAAGGTATCAAGGGATGCTAGAAAGCACAGAGGCCGATCACACCAACATATGACTACAAAAGGGTCATCCATGAAGTTTTCCTATTTCATTTATGCTTGCTTTTTTTTTCTTTTGTTAATCTTCACTGGGGATATTTTTCCATTGATTTTTAGAGAGAGTGGAAGAGAGAGGGAAAGACAGAGAAACATCAATGTGAGAGAAACACATCGATTGGTTTCCTTCTGCACACATCCCGACAAGGGGCCAGGTTGGGGAGGATCCTGCACCAAAGTACATTTCTTCGACTGGAATTGAACCTGGGACCCACAGACCAATGCTCTAGCCACTGAGCCAAACTGACTAGGGCTCTGCTTGCTTTTTGAGAGGTGTTTTTGTTTTTGGCAGTAAGGTACTTTTTTTAATCATAAGTATTCTCATTTCCAAAGGCTCAGAAATAAGACAGTGTATAATAAAGTTTCCATTGCGAAATACTCTTACCTTTGTTTTTGAATTAGGTACCTAGACAGAAAGAAACAACAAATTTTGTTAAATAAAACAAAAAGAATCATTTTTATTGCTTTTTTTCAGACTGAGGGTCAAAGGGCATATTCAACTTATTTAAGACTTCACAAAGAGAAAAACAGAATATCCTTAATCAAGACCTGCCAGCTACATCTTTTTGTATCTATATCATAATCAAAGAGGTAGCCTTACATTTTCTTTTGATATTCACCTCCAAAATGGAAGCTTAATAGACCAACCCAACAGAGCCAGTCTTAGGAAGCCTGTCTGCTTCATGATCATCACCCGGTGTTTTCCATGTGGTCACCAGTGACACAGCCCCGTGAGGAAGCCATGACTCCCACTGCCAGTCACTCTCACTGCACTGTGCTCATTGGAAGGTCAGCATCCTTCACAGCCTCCTAACTGGTCTTCCTGCCTCTAGCCCACGCCCCCTCAAGGCCACACCCCTGCCTCCACTACACAGCCAGAGCGCTCTTCCTGAAGGTCTCAACCTCCCTTCTATAATCACAGGACACCCACCCTTTCAGGCTTTGGGGAGGGAGATGAGTAGACAATTTTGGGGAGGCCTGTGCTGGAAGAGACCTGTGCCAGAGGGAATACTTCCAGAAAACTGAGAGGGCAAAATCGCTGGAAGAATTCGCAGGCCTAGATGGCTGATATGAGAAGAGAGGGGAGAAAAAAGATTGAACTTGACTCTGAAAACTGAAGCCCAAATGGAAAGTGATGCCACGGACCACTCTTCCACCACCTCCCAAAAGAGAAAATCAGGAGGTCCTGGATTTCACAATAATCCCATGGTTTTTAAACATTAAAAAATACTTTCTCCTTGCAACTCTCCACATCATCCACCAAATGGGCCGGTGGCATCTCTCATTTATTCAGATCAGGCTCGGGTCCCTGCTATCAGGAGGAAGAGGCCTCTCCCACTGTGGCCTTTTCCCTTCCCCAGCAATCCCCCTTCCAGCCCTTCCCTGATGGCTTACTTCATCTGCCAATAAGAAAGGGGATTTTCTACCCTTTTCTGGCCTGTTTCTCAGCGAGATCCCTACTTGTTGTTAATATGATTATTTCTGTCACAGACATTATGATGCTTTTATCATTGGTAAAATTTTTGGTTATTAATTTTTTTTAATTCAGGAGACAGACATTATTGGTTACCATCAAAATGAGTGAAAGAAAAAAGAAAAAATAAAAGCAAAATATGAGCTACCTAGATAAAAACAGAAATTATTTTAAGTGATTTTTTCCCCAGTATGTTCGGTATCAGTATACCAAAGAACTGGAGACATTTTAAAATTTGAGTGTCATTCATGTACTTAAATTATTCTATACTTGTCATATTTTAAAAGGGTACCAAGAACAGAAAACAATCCTAACGAATCAGTTTCACTTCAAAATAATTCTTACCCTCAAAATTTTAGGACTGCTGTAATGAGCCATGCTCAGAGCTTCCATTTCTTTGCACTGTTCCAAGTTTATCCTTCTGGTGCACTTAACAGCTTGATCCATCAGAAATGCTGAAAATCATAACGTTCCAAGGGGGAAAAATTAAAATGGTGAAAACTTCAACTGTTCAATGGTAGCTATAAAATTATAATAGAAGTAAAATTACAAAATAAATTGATACAGATATACATTTAAAATAGGGCTTAAATTTTTTAAAAAATGAAGGGAGAGGGAGAGAAAGTCAGAAACATCGATGAGAGAGAAACCATCAATCAACTGCCTACTGGGGATGTGCCCAAAACCAAGGTACATGCCCTTGAGCAGAATCGAACCAAGAACCCTTGAGTTTGCAGGCCAATGCTCTATCCACTGAGCCAAACTGGTTCTGGCAGGGCTTAAAATTTATTTTTCAAATAGATAACACATTCACATGATTTCAAATTAAAGATCACAAAAAGGGATTGAGAAGTCTCCCTTGGGGCTGTGGTTCCCTAGTCCCCGAGAGACACTTAGCATGAGTTTCTTGTGTATCTTTCTGGAAATATTCTATGCAAATAAATGTGTGCTAATATATTTTTAGTATTTCTTTCTTCTTTTAGAAACAAATGCACAATATATATCCTGCCCTTCTTTTTTTTTTTTCACTGAACAATCTTGGAGTTCAGCCTGTCTCATCCTCCTCCCATTTTTAATTTTTTTTTTTTTTTAGGAATAATTAGTATCCTACTATAGATATGCCATAATTTATTTAACCGGTTCCCCATGATGGATGCTTAAGTTGTCTCAAGCTTTGCTGTCACAAACAATGCTACAATCTATTATTTTGCACGTGAGCCAGAGTTTCTGTAGGACCAACTCCTAGAAGTAGAACAGCAGGATCAAAGGGCATTTTCATTTGCAATTTTCATACATATTGCTAAACTGATCTTCACAGAGGTTGTATCAATAAAGAGTCCCACCAGCTCTGTAGATGAGTGCCTACTTTCCCACAAGCCTTACGTTCTTAAGTTTTGCAAATCCATTAGATTTTAATTCACACTGGCCCTGTAGTGAACAAGGTTAAGGATCTTTTTTTAAAAAAAATACCTTTTCTTTCATGTATCAAATGATGTTTCGTTATACCACAAGCTACCACCCATTCTTGGCTGGATCTTTCCTAGTGACGCTGGCATAAGGATGGGAGAGCCATGCTCGCTGTCTCCCACTGCCAAGAGGATTGCTAAACAGTTCTGGAAAGCTCCTGAAAGGAGCAGCAGAGTCAGCTGTGTGCGTTGCATCCCTGCCCCCACTCCATCACCTACGTGAGCCTGAGCAAGAAACTGAATGCTTCTCAGTTTCCTCATCAAATAACTCTACCTCAGAGGCACTGAACATTACACCCTGCACACAGTGAGTGCTTAATGAATATCAGCTACCGACAAACTAGCTCTGGTGAAGAGAGAACTTTCCCACAAAAGGAGGTGTTAAACAACTCAGCAGGCTGGTTCAGGTTGGGAGTCCCCATCCCACAAGTATTCAAGCAGTGACTGCATGTGGTGGGAAAGATTCTGGCACTGAACGACATAATCTGTGAGGCCTCTTTCAACTCTAAAACTCTCTGTTTCTAGTCATGAAGTCTGTTCAATTATGATTATTATACATTTAAACTAAGCAAAGTCTGTTTTAAGGACAAAGAAAACTGCCCACTCTCTTACCCGCAGGGTTATGATCAGTGCACAGAGATGATGTAAGGGGAGAAGGAAATCTCAAAAATGAATCTGAAGTCTGCAGAAGAACCCCATACTGCAAAGAGAAATACCAACAGTTATTAAGTCATTCATTCAACACTTATTGGACACCTACTATGTGCCAGCAGTATTTCAGGCATTAGGAACACAGTGCTGAGAAAAACATAGATATGGTCCTTGCCTAAATGGAGCCTACATATAGCTGCCCCACCCATTTCTTTTAAGGATGCATGTTTCTTTGTATCAATGTTACTATACATTGCAGGCCTTTTTATTAAGGAATTCCTCTGGAAGGTTATATAAGAAGCTGACATAGGTTTCTGCCTCTACAGAGGTGGCCAGAGACAGGAGTGAGAGATAATTATTTTTCAACTATTTTGTGCACTCGGGTGGGGGATGGGAGGAGGCTGCCACAGCCCCTGCGCTCACCAGCCTGACTCTGGCTTCTGGCTGAGTGGCACTCCCCCTGTGGGAGCGCACTGACCACCAGGGGGCAGCTCCTGCATTGAGCATCTGTCCCCTGGTGATCAGTGTGCATCATAGCAACTGGTTGTTCTGCCATTCGGTCAACTTGCATATTAGCCTTTTATTATATAGAATAGCAATACTTATTTAAATTACACTGAAAGGTTTACTAAGGAACATATATAAAATAGCTCATATCATTCCCAAGTCTGTACAGCTAAATGTAAATTTGAGAAGATTAGGCATCCCACCAATCCCCTCTGTTCCAGCAGCATGCCTCCAGCACTTTGCTGCATTTCTTGAGGTGGAAAAAAACAAATTCTACAGAGATAAATACAAGCTTACCACACAATAAATGACTTTAAACCCCTGGCCAGTATGGCTCAGTTGATTAGAGTGTTACCCCATGTACCAAAAGGTCTTGGGCTCAATTCCTAGTCAGGGCACGTGTCTATGTTACAGATCCGATCTCCGGTGCAACCGAAAGATGTTTATCTATCACTGATGTTTCTCTGTCTCTGTCTCTCTCTCTCAAATCAATGTCCTCGGGTGAGGATTAAAACTAAATAAATAAAATGAAAAATAATTCCTATGTTAGAATTCAACTACTCAATTTTAATTTTCATTATCTTTGATTTATAGGCACAAACATTAACTTTTTGTGTGTATTATATGAATTATATGTCTCAGGTAGCTGATTTTACTGGGAACACACTGGAAAAAATAACTTACAAGGACAGGACATTTGCAACAGGATAAATAGACTTAGGTTCTTGGCTCACCTCATATTTCGTAGTATTTGGAACATCCGGTTCATTTGTTAAAGAAACATCTGATTCTGTACTCAATGAAAAACCATCTAATGTTTTCATCAACTTATCAAAATTGTTTTCATCGGGCACTTCTGGATCAATAAAGGATAATGCAGGTTTATCTATTTTTAGAAAAAGTATTTTAAATCAGTACAAAATACATACATATTACATATAAAATTTTGAAATAGTTTTAGTAGCAATAAGACATGTGAAAAAAATAAAGTATCATTCTCCATATCTACTTCCCCCAGGATTTCTTGAACCTGATTAAATAAACAGGATCTTCAGACTTTGCCTGTTTCGCTAACAGTGTAGAAACAATAATTTCTAAAGCCACAGATAAATAGCCCAACAGAAGCCAATAATAATCAATAACTTTCTCCATCCCAGATGCTATGGGAATGAAAGACCCTGTTTCTACCCTCACACAGCCACCTCTGAAGTCCCGGAGAATACCTGCTGTTTATGGAAAAGGTAGAAGAATAGGCTGGTAGGTTCACTGGGCCACTCTTATGTCAAAGAATGTGACAGTGATGGTCCAGTCACTGCTCCAGGTTACAAATCACAGAGCATTCCCCTATGTTTTCAATTATAAGGGAACAAAGGCAAAATATGAAGACATTCTGAACAGATGATAAAGCTTAACTGGGTACAACCATAAATTTGTCTCCGATCTTTGATAGCGCTAACATTTTACATTTTACCTGTGCTCTGGATCTAGTCACCTGAGCCAAATGCTCAGATAAAAATAAAGATCCTGTTCTCATGCAAATATTCTAAGTAAAAATAAAAGAGAAAAACGGAAATTGAAACCATAGCTAAACCCGATTCTCAATCATTAAACCAGGAGGAAATAAAGCAAAAAACAAAAAAAACCCTCATGTGCCTAAATAAATCTAGATTCCTATGCATGTTTACATATTATACACACCTTTAAAATGAAGTATGAGATTTCAAAAGTCAACTGCAAGCAGCTCCTTTACTTGTAAAGAAAATGTACATGCTCACAGGTCTATAAAGTTACTTGCAGTTGCCTAGGAAACAGCCTCAGAAGATACACCCTAGCCAAACCATAGAATGATATCTTTAAATCTAACTAAATTGGACATTTTCCCATAAAAGATCTTTTAAAAGAAAAAAAAAGTAAGTTTTACAAAGTATATCAAATACTCACAGTTTGTAATATGAATGCAGAAAATAGATGGATTGATCTGGTCCACAACTTTAAATATTCTCTGGGGTGGGTTTGCTGTTAAATTCAACGAATAGATGGCTGCTTTTTGGCTACAAAACTGACTATCACCTCTGAAAATTAAAAAAATAATAAAATTTAAAAAAATTTTAAGACATGTTCACACAATCTTAGCAAGATTCTTTAAAACTGTCAGATGCTTGTACTATGTACTATGTTAACAACTACATGAAAGATATTTATGAAAGTGTGATGTTAGAATTGAATCCATTTTTATTTAGTTTATTCAGTGTTAAAATGTTTGGCATTTGAAACATTTTCTTCTAACAGGAAAAATATTAAGACAAGTAGAATAACCTTCAAGGAAATCTTGTCAAGTATAAAATGTAGATCAGGGTATAATTTTTATGTAAATGAACCCTGCAAACTCTTACAGAATCAATTATATAAAATTTTGCACAACTTTTATAAGTAATCAGAAGAGATATAAAATTCCTTTTCTTTAGAATAAAGCCATCTTCAAATTACTGTGAAAATTAGAAAGTATGAAGTCATCTGAAAGTTTTGGAGCTTAGAAGTTATACAGTCAGGTCTTCCCAGACTTGACAAACCCTAATCAATTTGACACAGATACAGATATGGCGATAGAGATTTAACAGAAATGGGACCATATTCTACATACTGCTCTCATGCTTTTTCTCACTTAATATATATTGCCCAATATTTATGTCAGCAAATACATTTTTGCAATGTTATACTAACCTAGAGGCCCGGTGCAGGGGAGGTGAGAGAGGGTCCTTCAGCCTGGCCTGCACTCTCCCACAATCTAGGACCCCTTGGTGAATGTCCAACTGCCGATTTAGGATTGGGCCTAAACACGCAGTCAGACTCCTCTCGCAATCCGGTACCAATGGCTCCTAACTGCTCGCCTGCCTGCCTGCCTGCCTGCCTGATCACCCCTAACTCCCTCTACCTTAGCCCCGCCACAGCAGCAGCTTAGTTTGGAAGGACGTCCAGAATGACTTCAGGAAAGTCATCCAGTTGTCTGGTCTAATTAGCATATTACACTTTTATTATTATAGATGATTTCATTGTACACCAACTTATTAAGATACCCTAATTTCTTTTTAACCAATCCTCTATTGTTGGTTTAGGTTGTTTCTAATTTTCCCTGGTTCTTTATAATGCTATAATGACATCCTTGTACATACATATTTATGAATGTCTCCAATTATTTCCTTAGGCTATATCCTCTAAAGAATTGCTGGTTCAAAGGGTAGATGCATAATTTAAGGCTGCTGAGTCTTACTGGCAGATTGTCCTCCAAAATGGCAAGATGCATCCTCACCTACCCTTTGAACCAGCACTGTAACAAAGAGTGCAGTGTCCCTGGACTCTTCCCAAGATTGGGTATTATTCAACTTATAAATATCCTTTGCCAATTTCATCTGTTTATTTTATCTGGTTATTTTAATTTGAATTTTATCATTTACTATCAACGTTAAACATATTTCCATATGGTTACTGCTCACTGGTATTTCCTCCATTAAGTTGCTTGCTCATAGATAGCTATTGGCCATTTGTGTGTCAAAATGTTTATCTTTTCATTGATTTGTGAGAGCCCATATTTTAAAGAATCTCCTTTAAGTGTCATGTATTATACATACTTTTCCCCTTTCAATTTTATGGCCTTTTTGTCATTATAGAAGTCTTAATTGGTTTTTACAATCATAATTCCTTTTTAAAAATTGAGATATAATTGACTAAGTTTTTAAAACAATGAAATGGTCAATCTTTTATAGTCTGTGGGTTTATGCTTAAAAGACATCCCATAGTCTAAGATTAACAAATGTTCATCTAACCCAGCTGGTGTCGCTCAGTGGTTGGTTTAGTGTTGATCTATAAACCAGGTCACAGTTCAATTCCTCATCAGGGTGCATGCCTGGATTTCAGGCTTGATCCCCAGAAGGGGGTGTGCAGGAGGCAGCCTAACAATGATTCTCTATCATTGTTGTTTCTATCTCTTTCCCTCTCCCTTCCTCTCTGAAATAAAACACACACACACACAACAACAAATATTCAACTACACACACAACAAATGTTCACCTATATTTTTCATTCATTTTTTTATTTTATTTTGTTGTGGTTAATCATAATCTGATTTTTTTTTTCTTTTAGAGAGAGTAGAAAGGAGTGGGGAGATATAATCACATTGATTGGTTGCCATTTGAACCCTGACCACTAAAACCAGGATTAGAGCCTACAACCGTGGTATGTGCCCTTGTCCAGAATTGAACCTGGGACCATTCAGTCCTCAGGGTGGTGCTCTATTCACTGAACCAGCTAGAGCCATTCTTTAATTTTTTAGTGTATTTCATTCTTCAATCTATTGGTAAGAAGCGTTTGCTATTCTTTTTTTTTTTTTTTTAGCTATTCTTATTCAATAACCTCTTGGCTGTTCTCATCTGTTTATTCTTCCAGATGATTTTTAGAATCATCTTAATATAATATCCCTTTCCCATCTAACTAGGATTAAGTTTATAAATTAAGTTCTTATAAATTAATTATATAATTACTCCATCTCTGAATATGTTGGTCTCATCCTGAATAAGTTAACTTCTTTAAGTGCTGCTGTTTTTCAAAAAAGCTTTGAAATCTGAATTGGGAGAAACAGATCACTCAGAAGAGATTCTTTTTTATCTTGTAATAGGCTAGGAATGTCCTTTTCCATTATATTCCTATACAATGTGAACGGTGAGGATTCCTGGGAGATTTGCATATCAGAAAAGTAAAAAACAAAGCTTTCCTGACCATTTAATTTGTTACAATTACTATGTCCAAAACAAAGCTGTAAAATTCAACTGCACCGCTGAAACCGGTTTGGTTCTGTGGACAGAGCATCAGCCTGCGGACTGAAAGGACCCAGGTTCAATTCCGGTCAAAGGCATGTACCTTGGTTGTGAGAGCATGCAGGAGGCAGCTGATAGATGTTTCTCTCCCATCGATGTTTCTAACTCTCTATCCCTCTCCCTTCCTCTCTGTAAAAGATCAATAAAATATATTTAAAAAATAAATATACTGCACCTTTTACCCTAGGCTATACATAACGGGAATTCACTAATGCAAAAATAATGCATTATCTGTTTACAAATAAAAGTGAAATGCAATTCAATCTCTGAACACAGATTTCATTATATTCTTTAAAAAGTACTCTGTCTGCTCTTTTGACTGCACTATCATCTGGCTGGATGTAATGATGGATAGATACTCTTCTACATATTGGTTGGACGGCATGGCTTCTGAAGGATGCAAAATTCAGGAAATCAGGCTTGAGTTTTTCAGCCCAGGGGAGTTTTCATAGTCTTCTCAAAATTTTGTGATCTTGGTCTAATTTTATCAAAAGTTCATGTGTCACAAACTTACATGACAACTGGAACTGAGCAATCAGAAAAGACACTAAAATCCACGGGGCTGCAATCAGGATCACAGCAGCAGTTGACGTCACATTGTGCTGGAGACAGGTCACAGACACACAAAGCAGCAACTACAGAAAGGAGAGATGGATGCAGGGCATCACAATCAGCAGGTAGTGACTGCCCCCTGCAATGTCCCCAAAAAACCTTCTTCATAACAATGGCCATTTGATCTTTGCTACTGCACTTGGGGAGAAATGAAGATTAGTCAGTATGAGCACTCCTCAATCTGGGGTTTCTCCAAAGTGGCAGTCACCTGGCTCACTTGGAAAGCTGTTTGTGTTCCATCTCCCTACAAAGACCCCCATTTGGTAAGCTGACTGTGAAACCCAGACATCTGTATTGTTCTAACATTTTCCATTGATGCTGATATTTGGACAGGTTTAAGAACCAGCATGCTAAATCACCTGCCTGACCACAAGAACCATCAGATTAATATTGCCGATCCCCAACCTCCTCTGATACAGAGGAAGGACCCACGTAAGGCCACCAGGAATCAGGGTTCTGTGCATCCTCTGCATTTAATTTTCACAACTACCTGGAAACTGTCGATTTAATTTCTTCTTTGGCTGCAAAGTTCCAAGGACTTATTACCTTTAGCATTAATGTTGTCCAGGACCACTGCAAGTATTTTCAAAGATTTGACATTGTCCCACTTACGCTCTCTGAGCCTGGGTTTTCTCATCTGTATGACAAGGACACTTACTACCTACCTCTAAGAGTTATTGAGAGGATCCCTATGAAACACTTGGGAATGCTTGCACAATAAAGTGTTCAATAAACATTAACCAACATTATTATTACAACTTCACCCGGGCCACCCCTTCCAGGATGGATCACTGTGGATCCCCTGGGCCGGACACTTGGTACCCACCGTCCGTGACCGGGGTGGGCCTGGGACCGGAGGAGGGTCCGGGGTCCCTGGGAGGACCCGCGGGCCTAGCAGACAAGGCAGGTCCGGGAGTCGTCGGGGCTGGTTCCGTAGAGTTGAGGTCCTCCGTTGTCACTATCAGGGTGGTCCTGGCTTGGGCGCTCACGGAGGCCCAGCAGTCCAGGAGCACCAGCAGGAGTCGGGGGAGGCCCCGCGGCCCCATCGTCGGGGCGAACCTCGCGCCGGCGGCGGCAGGGACCGTGTTGCCTGGCAACCACGGCGGCAAGGCGCGGGGCATTATGGGAAGTATCCCGCGAGGCTACACGAGACTGCGGAAGGTGAGGACGGGGCTTCGGCTGGGCGGGCGGGGCTTCGGCTGGGCGGGCGGGGCTTCGGCCGGGAGGGCGGGGCTTCGGCT
>PVJN01037692.1:0-20779 GCA_004026805.1 Lasiurus borealis | reverse complement strand
AAAGGTGGATTGTGTTCTATATTCTTTAAGGGAAAGATCATACATTTATAAAAATAATGCTTACTTTTTTGTTTTGTTTTAACTTAGAAGCTGAGTGATGCTGTAAAATATGGAGTAATCCCCTTTGGAAATGGAACACTTTATATTAGTTGGGAATTAAAAAACTCTTTTTCATTTGTGGCATCAACACTAAGCACAATAGGTAAGTAAGGTACTTTATGTTCAGTTTAATTTTTTTACTTAGGATTCCAGTTATTAAAATTTTTATCAGAGCTAGAACTTTTTCTACATGAACCATACCCCTTCAACCTCCAAATTCAGAACTTGCTGTGTATGTGTTAATAACACTACATTTACCATGTTATCACTATGGAATGTAATTCAGGTTAGAATTTCACAAGTGCAATAAAGCCTTCTGTAGTACACCAAAATTTTTGTGTAATGTCTTTCCAGAGCTTGCTCTTGAATCATTCATCACTTCCATCATAGGTAATTTGTTTAGTTTAACATTTATGATTCTTACAGAGAAAATGAAAATACTGCACATATTTAAAAACTGTTTTTTTTTCATTACTTCCGTGTTAGCATTTAAAATACATATATCTATTTCAAAGTGACATTTAAAAATTATTCTAATATAACAGCAGCAAAAATATAATTCTGCAATTAGAAAAGAGCTAAATTGGGATCCATAATTATCTTATGTTTACAAGTGTGACTCTAAAATAAATACTACCTTCTAGCAGCTGTTATCAGCATGTTAAGTTTGGTTTAAGCACACACATATGTTCAGTTATGGGGAGGTTTGCACTGTTCTGAAAGGGTTCTTTAAGAGTCAACCAGCCCTAAAAACTGAAACTGTTATTCTCCATAAGGCAGACAGAAAAAAGTCAAAGTAACTGAGGCAAACAGGATTCCTACATGACATCAAAAGCATGTGAGATTCTGCAGCAAATGGGAGTACTTCAGGATCGGCATGTTGTTCTTGCTTAGAACTAATTTCAGCAGAAGAGTTTAACAAGGTGGACACTTTACCACTATCAAGTGCATTTAAAAGTGATATGTTTCTTAGGTGTTAACCTGACCCCCCTGAATGACCTAGCTAGTGAGCTAGTCACTAGTAATTTAGTCACCTGGCAAATGAAGCCTGTGAAAAAGGAAGCCAATATTAAAATTAATGTGTTATTTATTATCTGACCCTCTCAAATCATTTATTTTCAACATAAACATATAACCTCAGTCTGAGATGTCTAACTATAGCAAAGACCATCAACAAGACCAAGACGGCATCTCTTCTTCTATGGTTGAGGTTTTGCCCAGAGTTCCTTATACATGGAATAGCTCATGCCAAGAGTCATTGCTTCCACAACAAATCCTTGGGCTGCCACATGCATGTGGATCACATGAAGGGACATTTTAATTAATTAATTTTTAAAAAAAATCCAGAAACATAGTTTATTCGTTCACTTACTTAGATCTTTTTCTTTTTCTTTATTGATTAAGGTATTACATATGTGTCCTTTATCTCCCAATTGCCCGTCTCAAACCCCCCCCCTGAAGGGACATTTTAGTATTTCCTCTGTTCTTCAATTTATATAATCCATATGCAATGATTGCTGAAAAACCTGCCATTCCAATAGGGACAGATGGTGCCTCTTTAGCTTTTTGGATATATTTAGATCCCCGACCTTCATCACATCAAGAAAGAGAAACATCTGTGTTGGTTGACATACTGATTGAAGACTCTTCCAAACCCAACAGGACTTCTCAAACTCCAGCTGGCTTCTCCCCGCTTTTAAGATGATGTTTCATCAATATATGTAGCCTCCCTCTATTTTGTATTTTTAAATCATTTTTTCTCCTTGATAACAAAGTCTATGAGACTTTTCTCTTTAGTGGGTGGTCTTAGCAATGGGATTTCCATCTAGTCTCCCAACATATTGGTGAAATAAGTACCAAACCCTTGAACCAGCTAGATTTTTCTAGGACTTCTGATAGAACGATGATGTCTACTTATTTCTCTTAAATTCAGGGAAAATTTAGCTAGAGGATTGTGTAATTTAAAAACCAAAAGTTCCTGCTAAGTTTTAGACAATTCTAAGATATTTTATTATCAACTAAGAGCCATTAGGGTTTATAAAAAATAAGCATAGCTTAAGATAGCTATGGCTTAAGATAGTTGTAGCCAAAGCATCTCAGGAGATTCCTGGCAGTCTGAAATACCACTTCAGACTGCCAGAGACCTTTGGCACTACCATGCAATTTTCCTTTTTGTAGGAACAGGTTAATAAGTGATGACTGTTATTCTCAAGGAAAGCATCTCAAATCTATTTTTCCTTACTAAAAATAGAATGCATATTCACAGTTTTGGAGTGTTATATGCCTGCCAACTCCCAGCAAAATGCTTGTATTTGTTCAGAAACCACCCTCACTTGCTTATTAGAGTTCAATAAGAGTTGGGAGAATCTTGAATTTCAGGGGTCGAATGAGGTCAGAGTGCTGGCAATGGATATCACATGACCCATGGTTTCTGCTCATGGAAAAACATCAGGGATCTGAACATCACTCTTAACCTTGAGGCATGGCCTGCTCACAGAGGCCCAGGTGAATGGTGGGCATGCGTTTTGTCATTGAATCCCCAAGCCCATTGAGCCAATCCAGCTCTGGGCCTCGGCAGATGAAGCCTCTTAGCTTCAGGCAGCTCTAACGCATTCACTGGCTTTGTTCAACAAGGAATTAAGGGAGTTGAAAACATTTGGCCACTCTCTATCATGTTGATGCTCTGACATTTTTATATTGAGATAGAATCAATGTACCAGCTTGCCTGAAGAATGAAGGCAGTCCTACTTTGCAGTTCTGAAAAGATTCAATAAGCCTACTTTTTGCCTTTATTTTTTCCCTTTTTGATGAATTTATTGGAGCGACACTAGTTAACAAAATTATACAGGTTTCAGATGCACAATTCCACAACACATCATCTGTATATTGTATTGTATGTTCACCACCGCAAGACAAGCCTCAGTCTATTACCATTTATACTCCTCTATCTTCCTCCACCTCTCCATACCCAACCTCCCCCCAGTAATCACCACACTGTTGTCCATGTCCATGAGTTTTTTCTATTTTGCTCAGTCCCTCCACTGCCCCATCCAGCCTCCCACCTCTGACAGCTATCAGCCTATCTCTGAGTCTGTCCCTGAGTATGTAACTATTTTGCTTGTTAGCTCATGTTGCTCATTAGGTTCCAAATAGGAGTGAAACCATATGGTACTTATCTTTCTCTGACTGGCTTATTTCACTTAACATAATGTTCTCTAGGCCCATCATGCTATCCCAAAGGGTAATATTTCCTTCTTTTTAACTGTTGAGTAGTATTCCATTGTGTAAATATACCACAGATTTTTTTTTTTAAATATATGTTATTGATTTTTTTTTTACAGAGAGGAAGGGAGAAGGATAGAGAGTTAGAAACATCGATAAGAGAGAGGCATCGATCAGCCGCAACCAGGATACATGGCCTTGACCGGAATCGAACCTGGGACCCTTCCCTCCACAGGCCGATGCTCTATCCACTGAGCCAAACCAGTTTCGGCTTTTTTTTTTAATCTACTCATCTATTAGTGAACACTTGGGCTGTTTCCAAATTTGCCTATTGTAAATAATGCTGCAGTGAACATAGAAGAACATATATTATTTTCAATTAGTGTTTTGCTTTTCTTGCATCCATTCCCAGAAGTAGAATCACTGGGTCATAAGGCAGTTCCATTTTTAATTATTTGAGATAACTCTATACCACTTTCCATAGTGGGTGCATCAGTCTGCATTCCCACCAATAGTGCACAAGGGTTCCCTTTTCTCTACATCCTTACAAACACTTGTTATTTATTGATGATGGCTATTCTGACAGGTGTGAGGTGGTATCTCTTTGCGGTTTTAATGTGGATTTCTCTAATGATTAGTGACGTTGAGAATCTTTACAAATGTCTATTGGGCCATTCTGTATGTCCTTTTTGAAGAAGTGTTTATTCAGGTCTTTTACCCATTTTTTAACTAGATGGTGTGTGTGTGTGTGTGTGTGTGTGTGTGTGTGTGTGTGTGTGTGTGGTTTGTTTGTTGGTGTTGAGTTGTATAAGTTCTTTATAAATTTGGATAGTAACCCCTATCAGATATATCATTTTTTTGGTCTGAAGCTGGCCACTGGGTGTGTTGGTTCTGGGCCTCTTGTGAGGGCCTTTAGTGCAGGCCAATGTCAGATGCTGCCTGTAACTTGCTCTAGGTAATCTTTTTGGAGCTCCAAGCAATCAACAGTTTGTGGTGCCTCGGCCTGGCCTGTGTATGTACGGGGAGGACCAAGCTGCATACCAAAGTTTGCTTTTATAAGCACGGGGCCCAGGAGCAGGTCAACAATAGTTCTAAGGCATCCTGAGATCTGCCTCTGCCTGTCTCTTTCTGCCAGCTGCCAGTTAGGCTATATCCTCAGCAGGGCATAAGCTATGCAAGGTGAGGCAAGAGGGAGTGCCAAGGGTGGGGCTACTGCCTCCCACCAGACAGAAGGGAGTGCTCCACCTAAGAAAGATGGCATCTGCAGTTTGGGAGAATGACTCAGCATAGGGATCCTGGCAGATGTCCCTTCAGCTCTCTCCCCAGAGCTATAAACCCCAGACACACCTCACGTGACTCTAGCCTGCTCCACCTCCCTCCACCAGAGCCTAGGGTGAGTTGCTGCAAACAAAATCTTATTCATTGGCCCTTTAAGAGGTAAGTATAGCTTCCATCTACTCCATCCTCATCTTGAATCTCTGCCTTTATTTTTTGTTGTTTTTTAAAATACATATATATTTTTATTGATTTCAGAGAAGAAGGGAGAGGAAAGAGAGATAGAAACATCAATGATCAGAGAGAATCATTGATCGGCTGCCTCCTGTATGCCCCACACTGGGGATGGAGCCCGCAACCTGGGCATGTGCCCTGACTGGGAATCCAACTGTGACCTCCTGGTTCATAAATCAGTGCTCAAACACTGAGTGAAGCCAGCCAGGCCAGCCAGACTGTCTTTATTCTTTTTTTTCAAATATTTTTTTATTGATTTTACAGAGGAAGAGAGAGATAGAAACATTAATGATGAGAGAGAATCATTGATTGGCTGCCTCCTGCATGCCCCCTCCTGGGGATTGAGCCTGCAACTCGGGCATGTGCCTTTGACTGAAATCAAACATGGGACCTTTCAGTCAGCAGGCTGACATTCTATCCATTGAGCCAAACCGGCTAGAGCTAGGCCTTCATTCTTAAAACAAATTATTTTAAACAAATGTGGGTCAAGGCAAACTATGAATTTATTTGCATTTAAGCACGACTTAAAGTGGGCATAAACTTTTCGCTTGTAATAGCTTTGACATCGCCAGACTGTTTAAAATATTACCACAGGCAGCCAAGGGAGCTTTTTGGTAAACTCCATGAAAAACTGTGAAACTTCGGTATAACATTCTTCCTGTGTGTGTGTACAATAGCATTCTTATTTTCCTTCTTATGTCAATGAAAATAAAAGTTGAACTTAAGAGCTATGAGCATAAAAGGGACAAAATTGTTTAGGTCAGCAATTATGTGTGTATATAGAACATTTTTTCATAAAAGCAACCCCAAATCCATAATTTAGAGAAGTAAGATTTTGTTAAATTTTGTGTTATACATAAGACAGCAAATACTGACATGTAAATTAAAATTAGATTCAGTAACAGGGGATTGGTTATTCAAGTCTGTACACAAAGTAGCAAATTTCTTGTTTTTCCGTTCTTTATCCCATTAATGTGTCATAAATGGTTATAGTGAAATGTACAAAAAATACATTTTTACTCAGAAATACATAATAAATTTTTCATAACATTGAATATACTTACATTCCTTGAAAGTTACAAAGTATTTTATTGGGCCATTTTACTCAGCATATCATTTCTAATGCTTAGAAATATTTATGTTCTAATATTTTACTCAAATACTGCTTTAGTGATCATCTTACTTCTCACTTTTCTGATCATTTTCTTAGGAGAGATTCTTGGATACAAAATTACTGGATTATATGTTTTCTCTTAAAAGCTGTGTTTGTGGCTGGGACTCTCATAACAAAACATCAACAACAAAAATACATCAAAAGTGCATGTTTGAAAGAGTAGTAGTATTGAGCAGATATTAAATTTGTCTCTTTTCATCCATCAGGTTATGGGGTACTTGCTCCCAGAACTCCTATGGGCCAGATATTCTGTGTCTTCTATGGTTTATTGGGGATTCCTATAACTATCATATTCCTGAAGTTTTTGGGTAAGCTGATATCACAACCATTTTTAGGACTTGGGACATACCTTCAGCATATGGGACTGTCAGAGGTAATGTTTACTAAATAATTTTTTACACATGCTTGGGTTTACAACCTTATATAGAATAAGCACACACCACTATATATTCTTGTTAAATAAATGCTAAAAAGGATATCTCTATATACATATATGTGTAAGTATATATGTGTAGACATATATATATTAACTAGAGGCCCAGTGCATGAAATTAGTGCAAGGAGAGGGGATTCCCTCAACTCAGCCTGCACCCTCTCCAATTGGGGACCCCTTACAGGATGCTGGCAGTCAGACATCTCTCTCACAATCTGGGACTACTGGCTCCTAACTGCTCACCTGCCTGCCTGATTGCCCAAAATGCTTCTGCCTGCCAGTCTGATTATCCCTAACTGCCCCCTCCTGGAGGCCTGATGTCGCCCCCAACTGCTCTCCTCTGCTGGCCAATTTGGTTTTGATTGGTCAGTTCCTATGCCAATGTCAAAAGCTTCACCTCCTAGGCAGCCTTTGGTCCCCACAGCACCCAGCTTTGGTTCTCATTGGTTGGTTTCTATGCCAGACAGCATCTCCAGGCCTATCTCCGGGCCTGATCAAAGAGACAGGGCTTAACAGCAGCCCCCTGGAGGCCAGGAGAGAAAAAAGCCTGGCTGCTGGAGAATATCAGAAAGAAAGAGGGAGAGAAAGAGAGGTAAGTACATTGATCAATGGCTTCCACTGAGGCTGCAGATCAGACCCTGACTCACTTTCTGGGTCTCAGCCACCTGAGCAGACAGTGTTGGGTTGCCAGGCTGCAGCTGGGCAATCCAGTGCTGACTTCCGGATGGTCTGCAGTTTGGTCACATTGGCCCCTTCCCAAGCCCCAGGCTTTAGGCTTGAGAAACACCCCCCTTCCTTCCCAACCCCGCCCCTCAGATCACAGGTTTGGCCTCTGATGGCTGCCTGGGTGCTGAGGAGGTTCCCAGAACCCAGGTATATATGCAAATTAACCGCCATATTTATTGGGTTCATTTGTATGCTCACTCTGATTGGCTGTGGGCATTGCAGAGGTATGGTCAATTTACATATTTCTCTATTATTAGGTAAGATGTATATATTTGATATGTTTGCCATTTTTTATGGAATTCTTGATTAAAAAAAAAAAGGGTATTCAACCCAAAATGTCTTTAGTGCTTTATGTTTCTTCTTCAGAAAACAGGAATATTATTTCAACTACTACTGGTAGAGTATCAGAGGATAAATGCAGTTTCATGATTTTGTTTGTCTTACTGAACCATCTTATGAAATAAGTATAACATCTAGATTTTCTAGAGGAAGTTATCAACTTGAATTCAACTTCTCTGACCCTGGGTTCTGATTTCCTTTTATCTCAGAATTCCTTTCTCAACACTGCAAAAGGTGAGACATTTTTTTACAGATTACAAAAGCACATAATTAGAAGAGGCTGTTTGGAAAACTATTGGGCAAATTTGTGTTGAGTTGGGGCAAAGTGAGATAAAGAGAGATGACATGGGTGGATAGTCCATTCCTGTTAGTCCAGAAAGAGATAGGCAGAGAGGACAAGGGCAGGCAAATTGTTCTTATTGCCAGCACGATTTGTATGTATTAGGTATTCTTGTGAACTAGGCTGCACTTTAGCAATTACTCCTTATACCTAACTAATCCATTTTGAGTAGAAGACTGAGGCCAGATGTTCCTTTCCCTTCCTCTCTGAACTCTCACTCCCTGATTTAAGAGTGATAATTAAAAGGCCAATTTGATGTCTAAACAGGCCTCAGGAAAGAGCAGTGCTGAGTAAGGGCAGGTCCTGGCTGATGTGACTTCCTCATTCTCAAAGAGTGGAGTCCAGAGAAAGAAACTCCTGGAAGGTTATCTATCCACTCCTCCCATAGTGGTGGTCAGTGAATGCTCTTGTACTTGACCCATTCATAACAGCAATTATCTCTTGGGAGTGTATTCTAAGAGGGGTAGAAAGAGCTGCTAGCATTCTTTAGAAACCAAAATCCTCTGTGAAATAGTTCACTAGACAAGTGTTTATTTTCCTTCAAGGGAAAAAATCAGACAGCATCTGAAAAGATTTTGCCCATTTGTCTTTCCTGAGGCCATATTATCCACTCCTGTAATTATGTCTGGTATCAAAGATTTGGCCATTTCAGAAACTCACGATCTTTTGGATGCTGCCTTTCAAAGTCTACAAGAGGCCAAACTTGTATCTTATTTCATGCTTATAAATATGACTAAACAAACTGGTCAGACAGGGTCACTTAAGTGCACCAGATAATAGCATGACCCAAATAAAACTCTTATCAGTGATACAGAGTGCTCTGAGTTTGCCACTACCATACAAAGTTAAACTAAAGCAGCTATTAGCAGTACTTCTCACAGAACATGAAATTTGTTATATAAATCTCCTCTTGTTTCCAAAACTCTTTAATAGTCCACAATATATACTAAGAGTCAGCTATCTATTTCTTTCAATTTCCTCTAATTATGCTTTATTCTGCTCCAGGTATATTTTATAGCTTGGAACACTCCCAAAGTCATTATTGAATCCATATTTCTAAATTTTTAGAGAAACAAGACATAAGAATTTCATAACATCAGCTTCATATCCCTTCAAATTTAGAAAGCACTGCAAACTCCACAATCCAATGCAATCATTGTAATAAGCACTGAAGTTTACAGAAATAGTTACAATATGTCCCTTTACCATCCTCTCTAATAAAAGAGTAATAGCAAATTGACCATCACTCCAAAACACAAGATGGCCACTCCCATGAGGACACAGATGGCTGCCACAAGATGACCAGCAGGGGAGGGTAGTTGGGAGGGACCAGGCCTGCAAGGGAGGGCAGTTGGAGGTGATCATGCCCGAAGAGGAGGGCAGTTAGGGATGTACAGACCTGCAAGAGAGTGTAGTTGGCAGTTAAGGGCAGCCAGGTCTACAGGGGAGGGTAGTTGGGAGGGACCAGGCCTGCTAGGGAGGGCAGTTGGGGGTGATCAGGCCTGCAGGAGAGGACAGTTAGGGGTGACGGGCTGGAAGAGAAGGGCAGTTGGTGGCAACCAGGCCTGCAGAGGAGGACAGTTAGGGGCAATCAGGCCTGCAGGGGAGGGCAGTTGGGGGTGACCAGGTCGGCAGGGGAAGGCAGGTAGGGCAATTGGGCCATCAGGGGAGCAGTTAGATGTTGATCAGGATGGAAGGAGAGTGGTTAGGGGGTGATCAGGCTGGCAGGCAGAAGTGATTAGGGACAAAAGGCCAGGCAGGCAGACAAGCGGTTGGGAGCCAGTATCCCTGGAGAGAGATGTCCAACTAAATGGGCAATCGGACATTCCCTGAGGGGTCCCAAATTGGAGAGTGCAGGCTGGACTGAGGGACACACCGCCCCTCCCCCTGTCCCCAATGCATGAATTTTGTGTACTGGGCCTCTAAAAAGTATGTATATCCTTAGCATAGTGTCTGTGCTCTATAAATGAAAGTTTAAAACTGATTATTTTAATTAGTTTACTTGTCTGTTTTTCCTCCTCTTCCCTGACAAAACTATAATCTCTATGTGGACAAACTGTCATATTTTTTTATTGTATATTGAGTATCTTTCATGGTACTGGCAGTAAAACTCAACAAATAATTTGTTGAATGAATTTGAATTATTTCATAAAAAGCATTTAATCAACCAATATAATATAGAATTGGAAATGGAACATCCAGGTTTTAGATGGGAAAAATACATTTATTTTTCTCTTAGAATGTGAGGTGTTATAATGTCTCTTAACAAAATATGGTTTATTTGATCAAAAAGTTAATGTCCTGAACTCCCAGGTGGTGATTGTCCTTCTTGCACAGTCAGTGGGACCCAGAGCTGAAGGTGCAAGTGAGCAGGTCACAAAGCAAAAGAACACTGTAGTGTGAGACTTAGGGAGGGCAGGAAGGGAGATATTGCTTTACACTTAATAAATGTGAAAGTGCAACAAAATGCCTGAAGTAACGGCTGAGCAACAAAGATTCAATAAGAGAGATGATTCATTTGACAAAGCTGGGAAATACTCCCAGATGCAAAGGAAGTCTGTAAGTCAGAGTGTGGTAGGGATATCCAAGCAAGCCCTTGGTCACAAAGGGATCTGTAAAGGGAAAATGGTGGTTTAGTTGATCATAGCTTTCTGACTGCTGTTGGATTATTAATATTTTCCTTCCTTCTCTCTTTCCTCTTTCCATCCCTCCCCTCCTTCCTTCCTTACTTTTTTTTTGTTAGAGACAAATTAAAATTTGCATATTCATCTTTTTCACGGTAACTGGACTTACCATTTTCATCCTACTACCACCAATAGTTTTCAAGGATACAGAGGGCTGGACATACAATGAAGGATTATATTTTGCATTTATTTCCTTAAGTACCATTGGGTTTGGTGACTATATACCTGGTAAGTGAACTAGTATTAATCTTAGAATTGTATTAGCACTCATAGTCACAAATCAACAGGACTTGAAGCAAAGTATAATCAGAAATATAGCATTTATTTATCAGAGTTAGAGAGGCCAAAACCATTGAGAAACTCTAATCACCTGATAATCCATGAAAGATTCCAAAATAATTTATTTCCATTAACCTTTCTTTGTTTAGGCCACAGAGTACACTAATTATGGGAAAATAGAACAGATTAATGTCTCAAGGTATGTCACCATTTGCTCATACAGATATTCAAAGTTCATGTGTAATGAAAATAGTAGGTACAGAGGTTGAATCCCATGCAACATATGCTCAATGTCTTTTCCAGTAGATAAGTCTACTTTTCCCTTCACATAAATATACTGAATAAGAAGGCAATAAAGATCCCAGACCTTAAGTATTAATGTACTTACCTAAAATTCAACAATAAAGTATCCTACAGTCTCTTGTTATAAAGGATTATTTCTACAAAGCCCTTTGGGTTTATAAATTCCTTAAAGGAACAAAGCAAATTTCAGGCTATATATATTGAGAAACCTTTCTTTTTTTCTTGATTCATCTCTGCCTCAAATTAGTATCATCTTAGGCATCATCCTTACTATTAACATACTTTTTAAAAATTAGCCCAAAGAACATAGGTATAAATACCTCATTATGTATACATGCTCAGGCCTCATACCTACCTAGAACAATCAGTATGCTACCACAATAAACAGAGCCAAAGAGCTGAACATTTGATGTCTCTTCTACCACAATCTATCTGGGTCAACTTGGACAAGCTACTTGACCAAAAGGAATCAATTTGATCTAATATTAAATAGCTGGGGTGAGGGAAACTTGGAACTAGTTGAATTTTGGTTGTCAATAATCAATCAACAAATCTAGGAATCAGTACTTCTTGAGCCTTTCTTACCATATGAGTCTTAGGTGCTGCGTGCTTCAAAGCCAACCAGGACTAAAACTTGGCTCCTGCTTATAAGGGCCACACATTAATGCGGATAAGATTTAGACATATAAAAAGACCATTACAAGTTGAGGCAATAAGCCATAGTTGAGTTAAATATGTAGTGCTATGATAGCAACCAGGAAAAAGAAAATGTTCCTGACCATGAGGATCTACAAAACATTACCGGATACTTCAGGTATGACTGAAAGCAAGTCTTCAACTTAGCAGTCAGAGGAGTGAAAAATAACTGATAGTCCAGGAGAAATACTTTTATAGTACCCCTTTTAGCTTCAATGTTAACTAATTTCTGATTACATTCTCAGAAAGAGCATGTATGAATATCTGGGTATTGGTTTATTGATCCCTAGGTCACAAAAATAGAATGATCTCTATGAGTCCCTTTATTTAGAAAAATAGCACTAAAAGAGACTGTGGTATATGTGGTACATATGGGATAAAAGCAGTCACACTGAAAAACGACGTGGGCTAGCCCTCCTCCAATGGCAAAATGGTGGCAAATTTGGTGTAGTGGTGTGGGGAGAATTATTTGGCTGTACAATCATTTTGGGGTAGTTGGTATTATTTTTTTTTAAATTAAATCTTTATTATTCAGATGATTACATTTGTTTCTCTTTTATCCCCTCCATAGCACCCCTCCACCCAACTCCCACCCTTCCCTCTGCCCTTACCTCCCTCCCATTGACCTCATCCATAGGTGTATGATTTTTGTCCAGTCTCTCCCTGTACACCCCTCACCCCTTTCCCCCTGAGAATTATCAGTCCACTCCCTTTCTGTGCTCCTGATTTTATTATATTCACCAGTTTATTCTGTTGACCAAATTTTTAATTCACTTAATTTTTAGATTCACTTGTTGATAGATATGTATTTGTTCATAATATTTTGGCTTTTATCTTTTTCTTCTTCCTCTTCTAAAAGAGTACCTTTCAGCATTTCATATAATACTGGTTTGGAGTTGATGAACTCCTTTAGCTTTTTCTTATCTGTGAAGCTCTTTATCTGCCCTTCAATTCTGAATGATAGCTTTGCTGGGTAGAGTATTCTTGGTTGTAGGTTCTTGTTCTTCATCATGTTGAATATTTCTTGCCACTCCCATCTGGCCTGCATCGTTTCTGTTGAGAAATCAGCTGACAGTCATATGGGTGCTCCCTTGTAAGTAATGAACTGTTTTTCTCTTGCTGCTTTTAATATTCTCTCTTTGTCTTTTGCTCTTGGTATTTTAATTATGATGTGTCTTGGTGTCTTTGGATTCCTTTTATATGGGGTTCTGTGTGCTTCCTGGACTTGTAAGTCTATTTCTTTTACCAGGTGTGGGAAGTTTTCAGTTATTATTTCTTTAAATAGGTTTTCAGTATCTTGCTCTCTCTCTTCTTCTGGCACCTCCACAATTCTGATGTTGGCATGCTTGAAGCTGTCCCAGAGGCTCCTTACATTATCTTCACATTTTTGGATTCTTTTCTCTTCTTGCTTTCCCAGTTGAGTGTTTTCTGCTTCTTTATATTTCAAATTTTTGACTTGATTCTTGCCTTTCTCTAGTCTGCTGTTAGGACTCTGTATAATATTTTTTATTTCAGTCAGTGGATGTTTAATTTCTAGTTGGTCCTTTTTCATCTCTAGTTGGACCTTTTTCATCTCTAGTTGGATCTTTTGCATCTCTAGTTGGTCCTTTTTCATCTCCTCTTGGCTCTTGCTAACTTTATCCAACTTTTCTAGGATATTCTTACAAAACTTTATAAGTGTGGTTTTGAACTCTATATCCAGTCATTTGTTTTCCTCCATTTCTTTTTTTTTGTGATCCCTTCCCTTGTCTCAACATTTTCACTATGCGGGAGAACTTCTGTATTGGATTCAGCCTTATGATAGCAGACTTGCAAAACCGAAGAAGCCTCTCTATTGAACTTGGGATGGGTGGAGTCTCAGGGCTTAAGAGACCGCCTTGCCTTCCAGTCGGTCCTGCCCTCCATGGCCCCTGAGTCTCACGTGACTGGGTAATCACTGGAGTGGTCCTTGTGTGCGCGCACAGTGCCTCTATACTGCTGCCTTTCCGGTTCCCCTGCGCTCCAGGACCACAGGAGTCTAGGTCCCCAGGATTTCACCTGAAACAGGGGCTTAGCTTAGTGGAGTCAGAAGTGGCACAGTTGGGAGGGTCTGTCTCCCGCCCACTCGCAAAAGCCAGTGGCACAATCAGCATTCTGTCCTCTGCACAGTGCCGTGTGTGCCACCAGCCCTCTGATCTTTTGCGACTCCCCTAAATTTCCATGCACCTCTCCCTTTTCACAGTCCAAACTTCCCCCGTATGAGTTTTGGCTGGATCTAGGGTTTAGTATTGTAGGATAAGGGGTTCAATGCCTTTGATAGTCTCTGTTTCCCTCCTGCCAGAGAAAACCAGCCAGGTACTCCGGCACCCACTCTCTCAGCACGCGTGTCTCTGAACCTCAGCTTTTTGCAGCTCCTCTGGGTTTCCATGAGCCCCTCTCTTTTCCTCTAGTTGTAGAATTTCCACTCAGCCAGCTTTCCTGTGGTTCTGGATGATGTCCGTTCTGTCTTTTAGTTGTAGTTTTGAAATTGTTGTGTGAGGCAGCAGTGTAGGTGTTTAACTATGCCACCATCTTGGATTCTCTCCTAGTTGGTATTATTGGATTCCAATTCATTCTGTGAGCCCACCTGCCTTTTAAGGAAGGGCAAATTTTGTTTTGTCTTTGCAAATTTTCACCATCTCTAGCACCTCTGCTTGGTTTGCTATGCCCATACATGCCCAGGTCTGGTATGGAAGCTGCCACTGCTCTTAGCTCATTTGTAAAGAACTATTTTCTCTCTAGAATTTAGCACATTGATTTTCTTGCATTGACTGTTTTTTGTTTGTTTGTTTGTTTTTTTGCTAACACCATTGATAAAGAAGGTTTTGGTTTTGTCTGTTCCCTCTTTTTTTGTTTTTACTATGGAATAGAAAACCTAGTCTATTTTCCTCATTTTCTAACTGAAATTGGGATTTCATAGATGCTTTGTTAGAAATTTAAAGAGTGCTGGATAAGGGACTCTAATTAATGTGCTATTTTAAACTAGAAAACAAATGAAATCTTTTCCACATTCATCTCAGTCAATACAATTATACTGTCTTTCATAATGTTAAGTTTTCTAGTTTATGTCGCTAATTTACATTCTCCTTCCCGTTGTTCTAATATGAGGTTAAATGCAGTTAAAATGTGTTCTTTTGTGGAGTAGCCATTAGTTTACCCCGTGTTTTTTGAAGGACACATTTTCTTTATTAGCAAGTGCCAGAATGTGACCAAAGTTCATGTGACTATTTACATTTTGATATACAACATTAGTTTTAAGGATATTTGAGGCAAAACAAATAACAAAGATTGCAGAAATGGAACTAGTGTTATTGAGTCTCAAAATAGTGTGAGATGATTGTTGGAATTATGGGCATTTTTTTCTTTGTGTTTCTTATGATTACTTCAAATTGCTTTTTACAATAAAAAAATGGAAGAAAATCTGGCATGTTTGTAGCTATACAGAACAAACCAGTGGCAGAGTAGAAATGTATATTCATGAATGGCCACATCATTTTTTTAAACAAAATTTGAGTTAAAAAAAGCTTTTATAGCTTACTTTTGTTTATTTTTTAAATCCTTCACAGCAAAGAAAGGAAAATAAATCATCTAATATGTCTTAAAGGTTTATGGCACATCTAGGTACCTATCTATTCTGTGAGATATTCAGTCAGCTTGAATGTTTGCACAAATACCTTTCAAATAATTCATAGAAATAGAGTTGTTCCTCTTTATATAATAGATATATTACCAAAAATAATCAGTGATTAGACTCCAAAATGTAGACATTTTTATGTGTTTACACTAATGTGGTATATTTTATGAGGGTCAAGAGAAAATCAGAGGCAAAATCTTCCAATGATTTATATGTGATTTACTTTTTGTTTTTAGGTCTCAGTCCTCAGCGGACAGTCTCGACAATGTACACAGTATTTTTAGTACCTTGGTATGCCTTTGGTCTTGCTTGGATTGCTCTTCTGTTTAATTTATTTTCAAAACTTTTGGAAAGAATTACTCCAAATATCAACTTCAAATTGTTATGTCAAGTAGAAAGAGTACCATCTCTAAAAACTGTATTTGTCCAGCTTCCAAAAGTACCTCCTCGAACTTCTATGCGGAATGGTGAGAAAAGATGAGGCAAAAGAAAATAATGTGTTTTCTTTACTACCCTGCCATGTGAGCCACAGCCATAGTGAATTTTTGTAATTCATACCTTATTGTGAATTATAAAAATAAAATGCAAAGCCTTCACTGTATTAATCGAACCTTTCATTTTCACAATATTTAATTATATAATATTTGATATCTTCAAAACAATTTATTCAATGACATAAATATTAAAAAGTAATAAACTCCCACAAACTCATCATACAACTTGAATGACAAGACGAGTGGAATTCTCTAGATGCTCCTTTCCAGCCCCATCCTCTTGCCTTCCCAGAGGCCATAGTTACATCCATCCCTGTTGTCAGCACAGAGATAACAAGTTATTTTTTTTAAGTAGATACTCAATTACTGTTCACATGAACATTTGCATTTTGTTATTCCATAATTTTACTCTACCTTTATATTTTTAGGTTTAAAAATGTTGACCATATAATGGATATAAGATACTATTTGTGATTTTGCTCTGCTTATTCCTGATGACTATGAGGCTGAGTACCTAGTGTTTCTGGAAATTTTTGTTTTTTCTTTTGTGAATTGCCTCCTCATGATTGTTGCCCATTTTTTTTCTACTAGGTTATTTGTCTTCTATTTATTAATTTGTAGGAGTTATTTTCTTTTTAATAAGTTCTGAATACTAATTCATTTTCAGTTATGTTTACTGTGCATGTATTCAATTTGTGGATCATCTTTGAGTCTTGTGGTATCTTTTGATAAATAAAAGCTCTTAATTATAATGCAGTTCATATTTTCTTTTATAATCACTACTTTTCCATTTTGTTTTAGAAATCCTCCCACATCCAAGGTGACAAATACTTTTTGATTAATGTACTTAACCAAATTAATTGAGGACCTAACATGGATGACTGTCTAAGCACCATGAGGAATATGAATTGAAGATATACATATAGCTACTGTCTTAGTGGTATTTAAACACTGACTAACTTTAGGTCCAGAATAATGAAAGGCTGTTGTATGACAGTGTGGTAAATGGTTTGAAGAACTAAAATGTATTTGAGCATTTAAATGCTAAATACTCTGCATTTATCATTTTACCTAATCCTCACAATAACCTTGGATGTAAATAATACCATTTTACTAAAAAAGCAATAAAAAATTTGCCCAAGTCACCCAGCAAGTTAGTGTATTTTAAACTAAAAACAACTTGACTTCAATTACACACAGAAATTCAACACTTTTACTTCCCCAAAACACACTTTGCTATTGATATCAGAATTGACTTTTTAAAAATATTTGTGTTTTTTAAATTTTATATTTTTACTGATATCAGAGTGGAAAGGAGAGTGGATAGAGAGATAGAAACATCAATGAGAGAGGGGCGACTGGCATGGCTCAGTGTTTGAGGGTTGACCTATGAGTCAGAAGGTCATGGTTCAATTCCCAGTTGGGGCACATGCTGGGGTTGTGGGCTCCATCTCCAATGTGAGGTTCTCAAGGGGCAGCTGACCAATGATTCTTTTTCATCATTGATATTTCTATCTATCTCTCCCTCTCCCTTTCTTTCTGAAATCAATAAAATATATGTTTAAGAAGTAAAAAGAAACATCAATGAGAGAGAAACACAATTGGCTTCTTCCTGCATCCTCCCTACTGGGGGTCAAGTCCCCAACCTAAACATGTGTCTTGACCTGGAATCAAACCATGACCTCTTGGTTCATAAGTCGATGCTCAACCATTGAGCCACACTGGCTGGGCAGAATTTACTTTTTATATTGCATATCCTTTGGATTAAATAATTATAGTGCAAGATTTCGCCTGGGATAAGAGGGAGGTGGATTTCTGCGGAGGTCTGAAAACTGCGGCTGGCTGAGGCACCCACCGAACAGCTGGGGACCCAGAACACTGCTCTCCAAACGGCGCAGATACATGGGTAGCAGATTCAGAGATCCACACGTCACACAGAAAGTGCCTTGTGTGCTGTACCTGGACGTGTTGTAGTTTGTGCCTTTCAATCAACGTAGGAGAGAGAACTACATAACCAGACATCCGGAGAAGAAAGACCATGGGCAGAAAAAGAGACAGCCCATATAAGACAGAAAGGCAGGTTTCACCAGAAAAGGAAGTAAATGAAATAGAAGCAGAAATAAGCCTACCAGAGAAAGGGTTCAGAGAAATGATCACAAGGTGGATGAAAAGAATGGAAGACAAAATCAACAATGTGAGTAAGAGCCAAGAGGAAGAAGACCCAAGAGGAGATGAAGAAGCAGCAAGAAGAAATGCAGAAGAACCTAGAGGAGGTGCAGAATAATCAAGAAGAAATGAAAAATGACATCACTGCTACAAAGAACGCAATAGAAAGCATCAAAAGTAGACTAGAAGAAGCAGAGGACCGCATCAGTGAGCTAGAAGACATGGTAGGAAAAAATACCCAAGTACAGCAGCTTCTAGAAAAAAAAGTTCAAGAGCAAGAGGAGAGCCTAAGGGAACTTTGGGATAACATGAAACAAAACAACATCCGCATAATAGGGGTTCCAGAAAGAGTGGAAACTGAACAAGGATTAGAGAACATGTTTGAAGAAATAATGACAGAAAATTTCCCCAATATAGGAAAGTAAAAACCCACACAAATCCAAGAAGCTCACAGAGTCCCAAGCAAAATTAACGCCAACAAACCGACACCAAGGCACATTATAATTAAATTGGCAAACACCGACGACAAAGTAAGAATCTTAAAAGCAGCTAGAGAGAAACAGAAAGTTACCTACAAAGGAACCCCAATAAGACTAGCTACTGACTTCTCAACAGAAACTCATCAGGCCAGAAGGGAATGGAATGAAATATATACAAAGTCATGCAAAGGAAGGGTCTGAATCCAAGAATACTGTACTCTGTAAGACTCTCAACCAAAATTGAAGGTGAAATCAGAAGCTTCACAGACAAAAAAGGACTAAGGGAATATATTACCACCAAACCAGCAATGCAAGAAATGTTAAAGGGTCTGCTGTAATAAAAAGAAAGTGGAAGCGGAGAAGGAACTTGGGGGTAAGGACTAAAAATGGCAACAGATAAGTACTTATCAATAATAACTTTAAATGTAAACGGATTGAATGCTCCAATCAAAAGACATAGGGTAACCGATTGGATAAGAAAACATGATCCATATATCTGCTGTCTGCAAGAAAGAGATGCACACAGATTGAGGATGAAGGGATGGAAGATGGTATTTCAGGCAAATGGAAATGAAAAAAAAATTGGGTTTGCAATACTTATATCTGCCAAATTAGATCTCAAAGTGAAGGACATAACAAGAGATAAAGAAGGCCACTTCATAATACTAAAGGAAACAATCCAACAAGAGGAAATAACTCTAGTAAATATATATGCACCCAATATAGGAGCATCTAAATACATAAAAAAACTCCTGGAGGATATTAAGGGAGAGATTGACAGCAATACAATCATACTAGGAGACTTTAATACCCCACTGTCACCACTGGACAAATCCTCTAAACAAAAAATCAGAAAAGAAACATCAATCCTAAATGACTCACTAGACCAGATGGAATTAATTGACATCTTCAGAACATTTCACCCCAAAGCCACAGAATATACATTCTTCTCCAGTTCACATGGGTCATTTTCAAAGATAGATCATATGTTGGGTCATAAGAAAAGTCTCTTCAAATTCAAAAAGATAGAAATCATATTAAGCATTTTCTCAGACCACAGTGGCATAAAACTGGAAATCAACTATAATAAAAACAATAGAGAGAAATCAAACACATGGAGATTAAACAGCATGCTATTAAAAAATGACTGGGAAACCAGAGAGATCAAGGAAGAAATTAAAAACATCATGGCAACAAATGACAATGACAACACAACAATACAAAATTTATGGGACACAGTGAAAGCAGTCTTGAGAGGGAAGTTCATAGTTCTACAAACCTACTGCAAAAAACAGGAAACAATGGTAATAAACCACCTAACCGTACACCTCAAAGAGCTAGAACGAGAGCAACAAGAAAAGCCCAGTGCAAACAGAAGGAAGGAAATAGTGAAGATCAGAGCGGAGATAAACAACTTGGAGACCAAAAAAAAAAAACAAAAAAAAACAACAATTCAAAAGATCAACAAAACAAAGAGCTGGTTCTTTGAAAGGATAAACAAGATTGATGGACCTCTAGCCAGGCTCACAAGAAGCAAAGAGAGAAGACCCAAATAAACAAAATCAGAAATAAAAGAGGAGAAATAACAACAGACCCTGTGGAAATACAAATGATTGTTAAAAAATACTATGAACAACTCTATTCCAACAAATTGGACAACCTGCAAGAAATGGACATTTTTCTAGAAAAATATAACCTTCCAAAACTCAATGAGGAGGAAGCCAAACATCTCAATAGTCCAATAACTATGGAAGAAATTGAAGCAGTCATCAAAAAGCTTCCAGCAAATAAAAGCCTGGGACCAGATGGCTACACAGGAGAGTTTTACCAAACATTCAAGGAAGAATTAAAACTTATCCTCTTCAGACTATTCAAAAACATTCAAGAAGAAGGAACACTTCCAAACACCTTCTATGAAGCCAGCATCACCCTAATACCAAAACCAGATAAAGACAACACAAGGAAAGAGAATTATAGGCCAATATCTCTCATGAACACAGATGCCAAAATCCTCAATAAAATTCTAGCAAATTGGATCCAGCAGTACATCAGAAAGATATACACCATGACTAAGCAGGATTCATCCCAGGAATGCAGGGATGGTACAATATCTGCAAATCAATAAATGTGATACATCACAGAAACAAATTGAGAGATAAAAATCACATAGTCATATCAATTGAT
>PVJN01037691.1:0-20765 GCA_004026805.1 Lasiurus borealis | reverse complement strand
TATTTGTTGATTCTTTTTTGGACAGCCCCATATCCTGAGATCACATTTATTTCTCTTTATAAGCCTATCTTAAAGTTGTTCTCAAGTTTAAAGATAGGGACGTGGGGGCGGATGTATATATAGTAATGAAAGACATGAACTCTGCCTCCCGGGAGTTCATTTCACTAAAAATAATGCATGTACGAATGCAGCAGCATAAAAGAGATTATGATTAGATGCCAAAATGAGTGCGCGCTGAAGCAGTTGTCATAAGCCTGGAAAGAAGGGAGAAGAAGGGAGCGGGCATGGTGGGCTGGATGTGCCAGAGAGAACAGCAAGTACCTGGAGCTCCTGGAGGGCAGATCTGTCTCATGCCTGTGTGTCCCCAGTGGCCGGTCAGAGCTGGTGCTCAGTAAAGACGACAGGAATGTGTGAGACTTGAAGATTAAGTAGCATTTATTGGAAGCTGAGGGTTTTTCTATGTATTGATGCCATCTATTGTGTTTTGTTTTAGATTTTTATTCATTGTGTAAACTTTGAATAACCAGCTAATGAATGAATTATTGATCATGCATTTTCTTTATGGCAAAAGGAGAATTGATGTGGCTTACAAGGCCCTTTGTGATGTAGCTCCTGCTTTTCCTTCTATCCTCACCTGAACACGCTGATGTGATCCTTTCTCAGCTGGTTCCACAGGAGAAGTAAACCCGAAGGGAAAGGATCTGAGGACTGTTTTCTCGTTCTCCCAATAGCTACCAAGTGGGAAAGGGCTGCCGAAATGGCTTTGTGCCCTAATTCAGTCTCAAACCACCCCCTCCTCCTCTCACCCCAGTCTAGCCAGGGATTCTTTCCCCATCACTTGGCCTGCCTAACTTCTACTCAGGTCTCAACTACTAGTAAAATATCACTTCCTCCAGGAAACTTTCCCTGCACCCCAGCCCCCAAATCTTGGTGATGTGTCCCTATTGTAGGCTGATAGCATCCTGTATTCTCCTTTAATGGCATTCATCATTCTGTTTTATAATTGCTTGTTTTCTCATCTATGTCCACACCACCCCCAACTGGACTGAAAGCTCCATTGGGGCAGGAACTCTCACTTGTATCTCTGGAGTCTAGCAGTGCCTGGTGCTCAGTAAATACAAACTGAGAAGAATACGCTGCTTTTTTTTAAAGTGAACATTAACCCCTTCCTATTGCTGGTAATCTGGCAAATGACTGAGCCAGCCAGCGGATGAAAACACTGTCGGTTAAAAACACTTAGTCACTGCCCAGCATCCAGCTATAAACCAGGAGGTCACAGTCCAATTCCCGTTCAGGGCACATGCCTGAGTTCCGGGCTCAATCCCCATGGTGGGGGCTTGTAGGAGGCAGCCGGTCAATGATTCTCATCATTGATGTTTCTATCTCTCTTCCTCCTCCTTCCTCTCTGAAATCAATAAAAATATATATTGTTAAAAACCAACACTTTGTCACTGGGGCTGCATTTGATTTGCATATGGACCCTGTCACCATCATCCATGTTGTACTCACTAGTAGACATTTATGTAGCACCAGCAGTATGCCAGCTGCTGGTCTTGAGCATGTCTTACAACTAGCATGTATGTCTGTCTGCACAAGCTCCATATATCTTAATTGAGGAGGTGAACAGAGTATTTTCTTCTTGACTTTTTTTTTTTATCCTCACCTGAGGATATTTTTTCCATTGATTTTTTAGAGAAAATGGGAGGGAGGGGGAAAGAGAGAGAGAGAAACATTGTTTATGAGAGAGACACATCAATCAGTTGTCTCCCACATGCTCCCTGACTGGGGTTGGGGATCGAACCTGCAACCCAGGTACATGCCCTGGACTGGATATCCAGCCTTTGATCCTTCAGGGTGTAGGCTAATGCTCTAACCTCTAAGAACATTAGCCAGGGCTCTTTTTGACTTTTATATACTCACTTTATTCTTACAGTCAGGCTGACTAATGCGGACCTCGCTTTTTTGTTATTCATGATGGAAAACAAGGCTGATATGCAGGTCTTACATCTGTTTTCATGTGCACACTGCATAGGCCTCGAAATCAGTGCATTGGAAATGCTAACAAGCTTGGAGGCATGCAGTCATCTGACCCACCTGCTCTCCAGCTCGCCGAGGAAATCCTAGTGGGAAAATAATCTGCTTTCCGCAATGTGCTGATTTCCACTGAGCCTAATTCATCGTCCCGAAATGGCTTTGTGCCCTAATTCAGTCTCAAGCCACCCCCTCCTCCTCCCACCCCGTCTAGCCAAAAACGTTTAAGGATCAGTCCAGCCCCACTTCCCATCGCCTGTCACACTGCGCAGGAGGCCATTCCCTCCCTCCTGGAGCAGGCTGCCAAGTAGCTACCATTTCTGTCTGAGCTGATCAGACGAGTGCATCATCCTGGCGTGCTTTTCCTTGTTTTTATGCTGGGCAAACCTTGAATCCTTCATAAATGTTAATAAATATTTGCCCTACACTACCTTGTATAGATGTGTGAGAATAAGGATAACTATGAAGCACTTTAAGTTAAGAAAAAATATGTATAAATCTACTCAGCCAATTTTAAATTTTCGTTTTGGCTTCACATGTTTGGCAGTTGGATTAATAAATGAAAGAATGAATAAGAGAATTTTTTTTTCTGTACTCCCAATCACCAGTCTATGAATGGATGAGATCTTGAATGTTCCTTGATGTAGATGAATAAGGAGAAAGTGTCATGTCCAGCTCATAGGCAAATTTAGTGTTTGAGACAGAGACTATCAAGAGAATAAAGTAGGGGTTGTAGCTTTCAACTTTGGAATTGCTTTCAGGTATTAAATAACTGACAGGGTGATCTCTGAGGCCCCTCTCCAAAACTCCATTCTTTTAGGAGGGCTGGATTAGAACTAATGTGTCTGTCCAGCTGTCTTCCTGGGGCATTGAGCATGGGCATTGGAGAATGCAGTATGCCAAGGTTGTAACATCATTTGATCAACAAGCCAGGGCAGTTAAGATTGGGGTTAAAGAACTCTGGCCTCATTAGCACTGTGGGTGTGTCAACACAGCACCTCATTTCAACAGATGGGTGTGCAGCATCTCTTGCAGGTGCTTTGCTATGTGCTGGAATTACAAAGATGCATTAGAAATTGCCCTTGTCTTTGAGACAATTGTAGTCTGGTAGGGAAAAAGACACGAATAGAGGTAGTTTCAATATCAAAGTACTATGAGAGCAGCCATAACCATCTCAAATTCTAAAGCCTGAAAGAAATGAGTTAGTCTTTTTTAGCAAGTGTTATATGCCAGGCACTGTGATGGGCATATTTCATGTGTGTTCTTTAATTGTGGAAATGTTATGAGGTAGACACTAGTGTGTGTGTGTGTGTAACAGAATAGAACGCCAAGGCTTAAGCAGCACTGGCCAGTAGAGCTTTGTTCAGTGATGAAATGTACATCTGCACTGTCCTATCACTAACCGGTAGCCATGTGGCTGTTGAGCACTTGAAATGCGGTAGTACAACTGTGAATAAATTGTTCTTTTTCCCCATTGTAATAGTCATATGTAGGCCGTGGCTACTATACTGGACAGCTCAGGCTTAGCAAAGTTCTCAACTTCTACAAGGTTTTATGTGATTCGACCTCTGTTACCTCTGCTCATCTCCTAGTTTTCTCTCCTCACCCACCCACTCCACTCCAGCCACACTGGCCTCCTTAAGGTCCTTCAGTTTGCCTGGCCTGGCCCACCTCTGCATAGCTCCTTCCCTTGTCTCCTTCAAGTCTTTGCTCAAGTGTCCCCTTCTCCAAGAGGCCCACCCTGGCTGTCCCTGAAACTCCCACTCTCCTTCACCCTGCTCTTACCCAGTCCCAAGCAGGGCCTGCCAGCTTGGGGAAAGGACTGTGGGAGGTTGGTGGCCATAGGAGGTTGGCTATGAGAGCACGCTGACCATCAGAGGGCAGCTCTTGCATTGAGTGTCTGCCCCCTGGTGGTCAGTGCAAATCATAGCTACTGGCCAGTCGTCTGATCATAATGGTCACTTAGGCTTTTATATATATAGACTAGAGGCCTGGTGCACAAAATTTGTGCATGGGGGGGTGTCCCTCAGCCCAGTCTGCACCTTCTTCATCTGGGATCTCTAAAGAGATGTCCAGCTGCCTGGTGGGATCGGGCCTAAACGGGCAGTCGGACATCCCTCTCACAATCCAGGACTGCTGGCTCTCAACTCACCTGCTTGCCTGCCTGATTGTCCCTAAACGCTTCTGCCTGCCAGCCTGATCACTCCCCTGCCAGCCAGATTAACGCCTAATTGCTCCCCTGCTGGCCCGAATGCCCCTAACTGCTCTCCCCTGCCAGCCTGGTCACCCCTACCTGCCCTCCCCTGCTGGCCTGGTCGCCCCCAGCTGCCCTCCTCTGCTGGCCTGGTCACCCCTACCTGCCCTCCCCTGCTGGCCTGGTCGCCCCCAGCTGCCCTCCTCTGCTGGCCTGGTCACCCCTAACTGCCCTCTCTTGCTGGCCTTATCACCCACAACTTCCCTCCCCTGCCAGCCATTTGTGGCAGTCATCTTTGTGTCCACATGGAGGCAGCCATCTTTGACCACATAGGTGTGGCCATCATGTATGTTTGAATGATGGTCAATTAGCATATTACTCTTTTATTAGCTAAGATTACTTATTGATGTCCCTTTCTCCATCCCATAAGTCTCATGAAAATTTGTCTACTTTATTTATGATGTATCCCTAGTGCCAAGAATAGTACCTGAAATACAGTAATTATGCAGTAAACATTAGTTCAGTGATAGAACTGGTAGAATTCAGACATGTCCTGTCCATACTGGAACCTGTATTCTTAGTCACTGCATTATATATACTTCCTTTCTCTATTTTTTATTTTTGTAAGAAAACATTTATTTGGTAAATTATAGAGGTAGAAGTACTTCCTAGAAGAAATGGATTTAGGAAATGAACCTTTATGGAGGTAAAGGAAGGACCCTTGGAGCTTGGGAGTGAGGGAGCTAAGAGTAATGTGCGGAGGGAAGAGGGAAGGAGAGAGAGGGGGAGGGAAAGGCACAGTCGTGCTCCCAGGAGGGAGAGCGCTATACTTTCTCTTAAGAGTGTAGGGTTCCTTCTGAAGTGAATGAGAGCGGGAACAGGGAGAAAGAGCAGTGTCCTGCCCTGCTGGTTTCTCAGTGGGCAGAGCGTTGGCCCGAGGACAAAGGGTCATGGGCTGGACTCCTGGTCAAGAGCACCTGGGTTGCAGGTTCAATCCCTGGCCCCATGGGGTTCCAATCTATGTCTCTCTCATGTTGATGTTTCCCTCCCTCCCTTCCCACCTTCCTCCCTCCCCCTCTCCCTCTCTTTTTCCTTCTCCCTCTCCCTTTTCCTCTCCTGACTCTTTCCCTCTCCTTCCTCCCTTCCTTTCACTCTGTCTAAAAATCAATGGAAAAAATATCCTCGGAGAATTTTTAAAAAAGTGTCCCTAATCTGTCCAAATTCACTGCATTATTACATGTCTTCAAGGAAATAAAAGCAATAATTGCTGCATTTAGGCCACAAGCTTTTATAAATGACAGTCCAGAGGAGCACCTCAGCTCTATTTAAACACAATGTTCACCTCCCCATCTTACACGTGGTAACAAAGAGGACACTTAGTGGTCTTCTGGAGTCAGCTGGAAGCGACGAGAATCCAAGCCAGTTTATCTTACAGCCCAGTGAGCCAGGATTTGAAGATATTCGTCCTAAACGGGTTATCACTCGCATTTGGCATGCAGTCTGTTTCTGATCCGCCTCTGTGGAATTTTAGCTCCATTTGGAAAAGGGCAGAGCCTGCCCCATAGTCTCTAGGGTTTACCCCGGAAATCCCAGACCAAACCCCTCTGCCATTTGCGGGGGACTCCAGAGGCAGGTGTGTGGCCAGAAGAGCAGATCTCTAGGTGAAGAGCAGAATGGCCCCTGGAGCTGGGGAGAGGCAGAACTCTTGCTACATTTATTTCCTTCGTGTTTCATTTAGCCTTGCCACACTAACAGCAGAGAATGAAATGTTATGTGTAGAGTAGAGCATTTCATACTCATTTGCTGGTGAAATCTGTTCTTACCCACCATTCCTGAAGTCAAATTTCATTTTCCTTTTGGAGGTTTTTACCCTTTTCTCTGAGGAGAGCATTATGCCTTATAATGGTCTCCGTTCATCAAACTTCTATGTATCATACACTGTGGTGCTTTATACATTATTATTCTTGCCCACAGCAGCTCTGAGGGTTTGAGTAAACTTGCCTAAGATCCACACCAACAAGAGGTGGGTCTGAACCTACTATACTCTTACCCTCCTCTGAGGACACCACACTGAGCCACCAGTATGTCAGTTATCCTGGGGGCCATGGTTTCTTTCCCATTTAGAACATTTTCTTAAAGGGACGATCAACATATTCCACTTATTTCCTAAGTAAATTCCATAATTGTGTAAGGTACACAAAGGGAGAAACGTAAGCATGTCACCCCTCTTTCCACACAGTGCCTGGAGTTTCCCCTGTAGAAAGTCACAGGGCAAGCATGGAAAGTAACAGTTAGCAATCATAAAGAGTTCATGTGGAATGATAGCCAAAGGCAAGAGGTGCTGATCATGTCCTCACCTCTGTCACTGCCCTGCCTCCTCTGCCTCAGCACGGTTGTATGGCATCTCCCATGGACCATGGCAAAGACTCCCTCACTCGCGTCTGCTCTCTCCATGCTCTTCCATCCAATTCATCTTCTCTACCCACGGTTGGCTTTGCAAAACGTGGCTCTGATTAAGGGACTGTGCTGCCTAACAGCCATCAGCGCCCCACCAGCCCAGCCTTCAGTCCAGCCTTACCTTCCTTTGCCCACACCCTTGCTGGCTCACTGGGCTATAGGATACACTGGCTTGGACTCTCGTCACCTCCAGCTGACTCCAGAAGACCACTTAGTCTCCTCTTTGTTTACCACGTGTAAAATGGGGAGGTGAACATTGTGTTTAAATAGAGCTGAACTTCTCTGGATTGTCCTCTTTATCACCATCACTGCACCCTTCGCTCCACCCTGCAAGACCTCAGGATGTGAAGATACTGAGCTGGTCACGGGATAGGAAAGTGAGGGTCTGGCATTTGCTCATGCTGCTCCCTGTGGCAGAAGCATCCATCCCTGCGCCCAGCTCGCTGGTTGAATTGCAGTTAACAAGGACTGTTCTTTATCTTTATTATAGATAGCACCTTGTTTTTACCACATTACAAATCCTGTCAACATGTTGTAATTATGTGTGTGTCTCTCTCCATTTGACTTTGGGATCCTTAAAGGCAGGACAGTGATCTGTTCATATGTGCATGTTCGTACCTGACATCATTTCTGGCATCTAGAGATACAGACTACATTTACATTGACTACTTCAGTGGATGGCATTTGTAGTTTTGCTCTTTCATCTCTGAAGGATATTATCTCAGTGAAGAAGTGGGTAATAACTTTTCTCTACTATTGTTTTACTATAGTCTCAATAGACAAATTAAAAAAGCAGAGTTGAATTGACCGCAAAGGGGGAAGAAAAGCAGACGTACATTTGGAGGACATTTATACCAGTTTTTATCTTGCATTCTGATGGATTCTGATCACTTTTCAACTTGACATGACAAACCTGTGTCAGGACCTCAGGACTTTATTGCAGGAGAACTGCATTCCTAGAAAGTCCTTCCCGCGGTGGATAGTGGGTTTCTCTGGGTTTGAGTGATGTTCTGGATTTACTCAATTGGGAGGCCATGTAGTCTAGTCCCTAGTGGCTAAATCTCTTCTTTTCTCCACAGGGAAACAACTGGAAGGCATCTGGTAAGTTGGGTGGGATCCTTGTTTACAAAACAAGGCTGAACCTGTGCGCTTCAGGTTCCAGTCTGTGGTTCCAGCTTAACCCCAGCTCTGCGTCATAAATCTCCAAGCTGTAACGCGGTGGTTCTCAGCCAGGGATTCTTTTGTCCCCTCCCCCAGGACATTGGGCGGTGTCCAGAGACATTGTTGGTGGGTGGACGGAGGCCAGGGATGCTGCTGTAATATCCCACAGTGCACAGGGCAGCCCACAACAAAGCATTACTCAGCCCAAACTGGCAGTGGAGCTGAGATTGAGAAACCCCGCCCGCCCTCACTAAGGTTTCTAACTACAGAAGACTGAAGGCCCCACAAGCCTGTCTTAAATCACACCTGCTTTGATCTCTCACTGCTGGACCCATCCCTGTCAGACAACGAGACGGTGGCTGAGCTCTCAGCTCCATGCGTGAGGAAGCCATAGGTCAGTACCCAGTCTTGACTCCAAACCCTCCCGACATTGGATTGACACAATGGCCCTTTTCTTTGTTTGACTCAAACCAAGAAATATAAACCTCTTCACCTGAAACAGGTCCCCTTTTCATATCATCAGCACGGTCCAGGTGCACCGCTCCGTTAGTGTAAAAAGCCTGGGAACACACTTTGGTCTGCAGTCTTTACTCAGTAATTTATTTTTCAATATCAAGGTGAATCTCTAGGGACTCGCCCCTGCTTACATAGCTCTCAGCTGACATCAATTCTGAGACATTGGCACTGTCTGGAGACATGTTTGGTTGTCACAACTGAGGGGAGGGGATGCTGCTGGTGTTTAGTGGGTGGAGGCCAGGATGCTGCACAGGACAGCCCCCCAATCAACAGCTGTCCACCCCAAATGTCAGCCGTGCCACAGTTGGGAAACGCTCGCCTGCGGTGCTTCTCGCCTGTGCGGTTGGTTTTATGAGGCTCCTGTCCTGGGCAGCAGCGATGCTCCCTGCAGCGTGGTGGTTGCTGTCTCGGCTGCTTTGGGTTTTCTGGCTGACTGTGTGCTCTCCGCGTTGCAGGCACACCTCCATAGTTGTCCACAAGGACGAGTTCTTCTTCGGCAGTGGAGGGATCTCCAGCTGTCCCCCGGTGAGTGTCCCTCCCCAGCCCTGCCCTGGGGAAGCCCAGAGACCAGGAACTTGGCTGCTGCTCTGTGCTCTCGTCCCGGCCCAGTGTATGGAGCCCTGGGGCCTAGCTCCTCACAACCACCTGAAGGCTCAGCTCACGAGAGCCCCCCCACCCCCCAGCCAGTCGCTCTCTGCTCCCATGCACTCTTGGGTCTCTCTGTGTCACACTGAGCGTGTGGTGGTGAAATGAGCTGTTCCTGGGAGTCCACAGGAATTGTAAGCTCTTTGTGAGCCGAGACTGGGCCTCACTTTCCTATCGCGTGACCAGCTCAGGGCCCAGCTCACAGCACGAATCAGCCAACGCGAAGCTGAGTGGGAGCGCTCTGAGAGGTAGAGTGAGCGGCCCAGAATTTCGCAGCCAGAAAGTGGCAGCGATGCTGAAGCAGGTCTGTGATTCTGAAGCCCAGGCCGTTTTCCAAAACCTTTCTGTCTAACTAGCGAAGGGTTGTCCCAGGAGGTGCTCAACCACGTAGCCATTCACTTTGATGCTCATAAATGGGGAGTCATGTCCCTCACCTATAGGAGATCCGTCAGTAAGCTAAGTCAGTTCTACCTTGTAAATGTGTCTTAAGTCAGCCTATCTCCTCACTGACCCCTTTTTTCCAGGGTTTCACCTAATCCAGGCCAAACTCACATCTGGCCTGGACCACAGCAAATGCATCTACTCCATCAGTCAGCTCTCCCCGCGGGGAGCAAAGTGACCTTTTCCAAGTGAGAATCTGATTGTGGCATCCCCCTGCTTACGTCAGAACTCTGCCCGCTGTTCTTGGAATAAAACCCAGAAAGATCAGCGTGACCTCCAAGGCCCTAAGCCTCTCGGGGTGGCCTCTTTTCAATTCATGCCCTTGCCCAACCCCTCTCCTTACTTCTGGATCACACCTTTAAACCCAACCGCTGCCTTTAGGGGGCCCCTTCACCCCCCGCCCCCGAAATCTCTCACCTTGTTAACGCTTCTCCATCCTTCAGATTTGAGCTCATTGTCACTTTCTCAGGCAAATCTTCCCTGACCCTTCAGACTGGGATAGTCCCCTGTCCTGTGTACTGACGGCATTCTGTAGTTTTCCACAAGACCCTTATTGCAACTCATAATAATACGTTGGTTTATGGGATTTTTTGTCTGCCTTCCCCACTAGGCCGTAAGCTCCCTGAGGGCAAGAATCTCATCTGTTTTGTTACCTCATACCCCAGTGCCTAGCATAAGGCCCGTCACATAGTGAGTTCTCAATACGTATTTGTTATATGAGTGAATAATGGGGGAGGGGGCCGAATAGTGACCTGTTAGTTTCCTAGAACTCTGAGGTCATTTTTCTCTGGTTACCATGATTATCCTGCGCACCGTGCCCTCTCAGTGCCTGGAACGATGTCAGGCACATAGTAGGTGCTCACTAGCTATTGTATAAATTCACGGTCTTTGCAGGGAGCTTTGCTTTGGAGTGCGCTGCCTTTTTCCCAGCTCGTTCCCAGCTCTGTCCCTCCCTCGCCCCCCGGTGATCCTCTTGCTTCCCCGTTGGCTGGTTTTCTTACTGGGCCTCAGTCTTGCCCTTGGTCTGCTGTGGCGGTCCGTTAGCCCCTGGCTGAGGGTTTTCTGTAGGCCTCTCAGGGGCCATTAACTCCCTTGCCTGGGGAACCCTGTTAGCATCGTTGGATTATCCTCACGGATCATAAAAATACTGAATTTTGGAAATATTTGCCAGCCTGCCAGATTCTCACAGTCCTTCACGTTTCCCCTGTGCTCAAGGGACAGGACATCAAGTGTGTCACTAGAAACCCTGGCTGCTTACCTTATGTAGATGGGCAGAGAAAGATGGCCTCTCACCTAGGAGCCATTTCTAATTGTCCTGTTCTCCTTTATGGTCGGGAAGGTTGGGGACAAAGGGAGACTGCAGATTCTGGGTCCCCACCTTTTTATCCGCTGAAGGAGTGGACAGCATCAGGAGTCTGACCTGCACGAGACCCGGCCTCCCAGGCCTCCACCAGGAACTAGAAGGCCACTTTCTTAGCCGTCTGTCTAGCCCTGCCAATGGCACGTCTCCGGGAAGCTCTAAGCACTGGAGCCCGCTGCAGACAGGAAGTAACATTCTCCATCTGCCCTAGGTGCTCTGAGAGTTACCAGTTGTCAGAGCAGAGCATTGTGGTCGTCCATTAAAAAGTCAATGGAAACGGTAATTTAATGACTCTCTTTGGGTTGGCTCTTTTAGGGAGGGACATTGCTTGGGCCCCCAGACTCTGTGGTTGATGTGGGGAGCACAGAAGTCACGGAAGAGATCTTTCTGGAGTACCTGTCCTCCCTGGGGGAGTCTCAGTTCCGGTGAGTGGAGACAGGGGTGGTGGTTAGTTGTGTCTGTCTCCCCCACTAGATCATCACCCCCAGAGGGCAGCCAGCAGTCACATCCCCAGAGTCCTCAGCGCCAGGCCTGGCCCAGCATTTGCTGAATAAACATGCAGAGGAGGCAGAAGAGCGCAGTGTCGCTCCAAGGCTGCTGCTCAGGCCTTCTGCTGAGATTGGAGGAAGGACCGGCTATTGATTCTTCCTGATTAAATCAGCTGCTGCTATTTCAGCAAACCTGTTCTCAGCCTCCACTGGCCAAGCATTTGGTGCTGAAAATCAAAACCCAGGTTTGTAGAGGGTTTGGGATAGAACACGAACTTGAGCAGATTTTCTGTTAAAGAAGCTTTTGTCGATTCAATAACTTAAAACGCAAACCCTTGAGCTCTGCTTTTGTGAAAGTAAAGGTTGTCCTGAAATTGTAGACGAGCCTCATGTTTAGATCTCATCCTTCCCTTCAACATCTGCCTCCCATGGTCCAGCGAGGCAAAGCAAGCAGTCCTCAGCTCCAGCTGTGCTCCCCTCCATGACCCGGGAGAGCTGTTTCATGCACCTGGCTCGCTCATGTCTGTGTTCTTTTCTCACACTGCACAGAGGTGAGGCCTACAACCTCTTTGAACACAACTGTAACACCTTCAGCAACGAAGTGGCCCAGTTCCTGACTGGGAGGAAGATCCCTTCTTACATCACTGACCTTCCCTCTGAAGTTCTCTCCACGTAAGTGTCCTCTGCCTCCGCCCCGCCTTATAAGTCCCCATTCCCAGCCAGTGCCCCTCCTCTGCCCAGGTCTGCCCTCCTGGTCTCAGCAGACTCTCCCCAAGCCTGCTGGGCCATCTCCTGATGGCAGCTTCACACACGGAAGGCCACCGTTCTCTCTCTGGTGCACCTGCCTTGGAGCTGGACCATCCACCCTGTCTGAGTGCAGTCGCAGAACTTAGAATCTGGCCTCTGTCTTTCCAGAGGTGCCTGCTTACGACGCAGCTTTAGATGGAGAAGCAGAGCGTAGGTCAGAGAATTCCAGGGGCGGCTCGTTGTTAATCTTTCTTCCCCTGCACCATGAGTTCTTTGACACCCCCAAAACAGCTTGCTGCTTGCCCTGGTGCCTCATGGGCCATCACCCCAGCAGTCCCCTACAAAGCCATCACACCCCTCATTCCTTTGCTATTGACTGCGTTCAGGCAGCCTCTGCCCACTCCAGGGCCGTGACCATTGGTTGACTCTGACTCAGTTTCTCCTGCACTGGGCCCTGTCCGACAGGGATCCCGGCAGGTTGAGCAGGCTCGGCGAGGGGAGCTGCTTTCACACCTGGGTAGGCGCCCCTCCGGAAAAACTGCCTGGGGAACGAGGCTGCGCTGGGCCGGCCTGGCCTGCCTGCCTCGGCGGGTGTGTTCGCCACGCTGCCTTCCCGGGGATCTAGGTTGTGGGGCCCTGAGAAGCTTCAGCAGCTGAATGTTCTTATTGTCATTATTTGACGGGTGGAGACTGAACGAAGGTTACTATTTCTCAGTTCCATATGTTTCTGCTTTGAAACACTTCATTCCCTTGGAATCGGGGGACAGTTTTCCAAAGGGCAGTTCCCACTGAAGGAAACCTCCCCAGTAACTGAGCTGTGCTGTGGGCCGCCTGTCTTAAGGTTGATGGCATCTTGGAAAGTCTCTGACACCCGTGTTTGCAGGCCCAGCCAAGCTCCTCTGAGAACAAGCGGGGAGCCCTTTACAAAGTGGCCCTAACACCTGGCCCTGCGTTTGTTGCGTTCCCTGATTCTCTGTGTCCCTAGCAGAATGTCCTGGCTTTACCTCGTTCGTGTCTTTTTCCCCTCAGCTTCCTCATTAAACTCAGTTTTACATTCTTGCACCATGAAATTAGAGATACAAGTCCAGAAAGCACAGGCAGCTCCAGTTCCCTGTATGTGGCCAGCCTGCTCAAGCCATAGAACTAACCAGAACCTAGAGAGGAAGGGAGTGAGATGGTGGCATCTACTGGGGAGGGAACCTCAGGTGTCAAAATGCAGAGCAGGCTCTTTAGAGAGCCCTCCATGAGAAACCCAGGGGGAGGCAGGCGGGAAGATGAGATGAGGTCAGAGTGTCCTTCCCATGTGGGGGTGACGCTGCACCTGTGGGGCGCTGGGCGTGCTGGCTTTCCGAGAGCCCCCCCGAGCTCCTGTGTCTGCTTTCTCCGCAGCCCCTTCGGACAGGCCCTGCGGCCCCTCCTGGACTCCATCCAGATCCAGCCTCCAGGAGGGAGCACCATGGGCCGACCCAACGGGCAGAGCTAACAGGACTGCACGGGACCGCCCTGCCTGCCGGGGCTTTTCCTTTTTAAACGAAACAAACCCGACCAGATTTCTATTTTATAATTTTACATCAGAGCTAACAACCAGGGGACAGCTTTTCCAATTTCCCAGGGAAGGAGATCATCAGGCTGCATGTAGGACAATGCTGCTAAGAACCAGAACAAAATGCCATCCCTTTGAATAGTATTATACTAATTTATTAAGGCTGTCTTGTCTGTGCGTTCACTTGACGCTGCTTCCTAAGCGTCCTCCACGCTCGAGGAAAGGAGGGGGTTTGGTTAAGCAGAAAGCACAGTTTGGGGGAGCCCCAACCTAGAACCTCTTTCCAGAAAACACCCCCGCTCCACCCAGGTTGCCACCTCCTGTGGGGACCCAGGTGAGTCTTACAACAGCCGTGACCTGGAAGCAGTTCCTCTCCAGGGTTAAACGAACCAAAGGAGTCGGTGCACGTGGAACCAGCGTCAGGATGGCCCGCCAACCCAAGTGAACTCTAGCCACAGCTGGGTCACCGCCCCTCCTCTCCCCCAGCGGCCCATGGGGCCAGAGCGGGAGCCGCCAGAAGCCTCAGGATCGAGGGAGAACGACAGTCAGTGTCAGGCAGAGAACAGGATAAAGCCATCCCTCCTTCCTCCTAGACTGATTGCCAATCCTCAGACATCGATTTGGGAGAACCTTGCTGCCCACAGGCCGCTCTCCCTCCGCATAGCTGACCTGTCGTAATTAACGAGGGCCGGCTGGAGCAGCCGAGTGCCAGGCCCCCGTCTGTAAGCGACAATGGAGGTTATTACAGTGCCGTCCCCACCCCACCCCCACCGATGTGCAGTATGCAGCTGGGACCACGGGGAATGGCCCCGCTCCAGGAAATATAGGAAGAATAATAATGCAGAGTCAAGGTGGCAAGAAATGTACCTGTTTCTGATAGGAATGTGGACCTTGTCCTAAATGTGTGTGAAGACACATGTTGCTTCTGTGCTCATTTTGACCTGAAGGAAGCATGGTAGCGGTGCGTGGCTATTTTCCTGTGAGCTGCTGCTGAGAGCTTCTAGGCAGGGAACAGTCTGGAAGTTTCTTATCCTGAGAGGCTTTCAGATTCCCTTTCCTCACCTGCGCCTCCCCTTAAGTTGGCTTTTGGGGAAGCGAGGGTGGGGAGAGGACTCGGCTGCCAGACACCGGAGGCCCAGCTCTGGCGCTGCCCCTCTGGCCCTCCCCCTTAGACTTGAATTTCGTTGTCTTTCCTGGGTCTGGCCTGCAGCAGGTGCCTTTCTTTTCCAAAAAGCTGCTGCTCCCCTGGCCCTTCCTGGCTGTGCCATCCGCAGAGCAGTTGGCATCAGGGTCTCAGCTCGAGGTCTGCCTTAGTGTTTGCTGTGACCTGACCGGCTGTGATGTCAAGTGACATTTCGGAGCTTTTACAATGGGAGGCCAAATGAATGAGCGTTTAATTCTTCTCAAGACCCACTGGTTTGCCAGAATGCCTGGCAGTGATCCATCAGAGCAGAAACTGGCAGGGACCCTTACTCAGTGTTCACCAACTGGCAGAATGGACCCCGGGTATGGCTTTCTCCCAGGAAGGCAGCACGATGGTTCCTTCCCGCCTGGGTGTCTCCTTTCCTGGCCAGCCTCCCTCCACCCGCTCTTCCTCAAGCCTCCACACGGAGCTCCAGCCAGAGGGTGCTGGCATCACAGCTCCCCTCTTCTTCTCCCCAGCTCCAGGCCTGACTGGTGTCTCCTCCCCCAGCACCTCCAGACCCAGGGCTGTCTTGAAAAATGGCTCCCCTTAGAGACTTTGAGTCACTTGGTCCATTGACAGTCCCCTTCATGCCCAGCAGCCATTTGTGCCAATGCCTGTGCCCTAGGGAGGGACAGAAGGACCAGAGCCCTGCACGAAAGCCAGCTCTCCCTCTCCAACCCAGGTCCGACCAGCACCAACTTTGGAGGCCCAGGCTCAGACTCCACCCCCTCACGTTTCTGTCTCAGGAGCGGGTCCATTGTGCCCAGCTGGCTCCACACGGGCGTGCACGGGTGGCCAGAGTGACAAGCGAGCCCTGTGTGTGATTGTGGTGCACAGTGGACCCTCCCTAGCGTCCGCTGGTTATAAGGGACGGGAGGAGGGGGAGGAGACCGCCAGCCCTCCCAGAAATAAAGCTTGTACCTTTGAGATTTCTTTTGCCCTTGAAGTCAAACTAATAACTGTGTAGTACGGAGGTGTGCGCTGGTTTTCTTTGATGTTTTTCTAATGCAATAAACTCACTGCCTGCTGCATCTGTGTCACGTGTGAAGGTCCCAGTGAGCATCTAACATGAATCCTGGCTTTTGTGTCTGCTCCCTCTGAGCTTGGCTCTGCTGAGTCTGCAGGTGCCACCTTCGCTTGGTGGTAAGCCTTAGCGATAAGAAGTGGTGAGAGCAGGAAAGAGTATCACTCTCACCTCTGATTTACAAAGATGGAGAACCCCGCTGAAAAGAGCCAGATAAGGTTACGCTGCAATGAGACAGATGGGCACCAGGTGGCGCCGTGCACCCCACAATACTGCCCGCAATCAAACTCGGCTGACCTGGATACCACGGGTCACAAGACTCTGCCCTGGTCCCCACACACCTCTACCCTTCCGAGCCCCCCAAGGAGTCCACTGGGCAACACATTTATCAAGGCCCTTCTCGAATTTGTCCCCAGATCTGCAACCGCACCCCCTCCTGCAAGAGCAGTTCCTATCCCTGCAGGCGGTTCCCACTCTGGCCTTAATTTACCATTTGCTGGACCTGGATTCTCCCCTCCCCCCCCCCCTGACCTCAGAGCAGCCCTCAGCCGGTGCTAAAGGCCCAGCTTCAGTGCTTCCCCTGCAAAGCCTTTGCCCCTACCTTCCTGCGGGTGCCTCCCCAAACACTCCTGCCAGCTGGGCAGGGCCTGGCTGTGGTCATCTGAGTGCCCAACATCCAGCCCAGGGCCTGGCAGAGAGCTGCCATCACGGAGTGACTCAGTCCTCACAGGCCACACTGGGGGAGAAGTAGGTCATAAAATACCTGGACCTGGATTCAGAGGCCCCAGATGGAACCTCTGCCTCAGATACCTTGATCAGGCCCCTCCTTGGGGGACTCCTCTCCATCCCTGGCAGGAGAGGGGAGAAGGGACTTGCCCAAGGTCTCCCAGTCCTTGGGGCTCAGGTCTAAGCCACAGGAATCACTAACCCCAGGTGCCAGGAGGCTGCTGTCCTTGCTCCCCACCCCCAGCTGGGCCAGTGCTGGGGCCCAGCCATCTATGTCCCCACGGGCTTGGGCTGAGGGAGCCCCAAGGGGGCCTGTGCCAACCCAGCAACAGCCTCCACCCCCTCCACCAAACACCTGTAAACATGCGCACTGCGGCTGGGTTACATGGAACGCGCTAGTTTATTGTGAAAACAAGGTACGCTCTGCAGGCGTTTTGGAAAATGAAGAAAAACTGCCAGCACCCACAGTCTCCCCAACCACCCACGGTGCCAGACCGAGATGGAATGAAAGCCAGCAACAGCTCCAACCACTCCTCTCTAAGCACACCTCCTGCCCTGCACCAGAGAGGCTGCAGTGGTGGGCCCGTCTGTACCAATAAACGGGTAACATGCTAATTAGGGCTGATGCCTTCTGTACCTTCACACCGATGTCCATTCGGACAAAACCACAGCAGTTGCAAAGCTTGGGGCTCAGGCAGCCGTGAACCCTGGCTGGTGGGCTGCGGTAGCAGCAGCAGGGTGATTGGGGGGGGGGGTGCCTTCCCCCGATCAGCCTGGTCATCTCCCGAAGAGGGAGGCCAGACTGCAGCTTCGGCCCACTGCCCGGTGAGGAGTGGACCTAAGCCGTTAGTAGGACATCCCCTGAGGGCGCTCAGTCTGTGACGGGGCAGGCCAGGCCGAGGGATCCCCCTCCTCCACTAGTGCAGGAAATTTCGTGCACCGGGCCTCTAGTTCATACATAAGGAACAGGACAAGAGAGTGGGAGGAACCTGCCCAAGGTCACCTGGGGAGAGGCAGCCCCAGGAACTATCAGCCTGACTGTACCCCCACTTCACATGGGCTCCCCTCCTTCAGAAGCTCACACCAGAGAGGAAAAAGAGAGTCAACACCCCTGCATTCATTCGGCAACATGCTGACACTTGGCTCTTCCCGGGAAGAGCCTGGGCTTTGGGGGCTGGACTGAATGTGAGTCCGGACTGTTCTGTGCGACCCGGGAAAGCAACTTCGACTCCCTGGTGTCAGTACCCATGACTGAGGATTGAGTGTCAGCACAGTCACCGCTGAGGATTCCGGCAAAAGAAAACGAAATGCCCAACGGAGGAGCTATCCTGCCCAAAGCAAACATGGAAGTCACTGACCTGCAAACCTCGGCCAATTGTAAGGCCCGGAAGAGCCTAGTCTTCCTTCGTGAGCAGGATCCTGCCGGGACGGGGGTCCCAGGCCCCCAGCCTTCAGGCCTGGCTTCCTTTGGCGCTCTGGAAACACCCTCTGGCCCGGCCTCCCCGCCCCGGCTCCCCAGTCCCGCTCCTCGCTTTCCCCAGGGCCTCCGCAGGGCCCCATCTGAACACCAGTTGCCAGGGAAAGCCTCCCTCTTAAAGGGATATACCGGTGGCCAGGAGGGCCACCCCATGTGGTCTTCCTGGGTCTGAGTCTGGGGGCAGTTCACACCCCCACTCTGGGTTTCAGTACCCCCATCCCTGAAATGGGGTGTGAGGATTCAGGGAGAGGTTGTGAAAGGTATTGGTCAGGAAACTGGTTCGCTGCGGTCTAAGACGTAGGTGCGCTGTTATGGGGAGCTTATCTTTGTCTTTGAAAAGGTGGAGCTAATCCACAGGAGACAAACACCTGTCTGCCCTTTGGGCCCCATCCTATAGTTTCTGGGTTCCAGCGCCTGGGGTGGAGCCCAGACATCGAATTCCTTTTTTTTTTTTTTTTAATATATTTTTATTGATTTTTTAACAGAGAGGAAGGGAGAGGGATAGAGAATTAGAAACATCAATGGGAGAGAGACATCGATCAGCCGCCTCCTGCATGCCCCCTACTGGGATGTGCCCGCAACCAGGATACATGCCCTTGATCGGAATCGAACCTGGGACCTTTCAGTCCGCAGGCCAACACTCTATCCACTGAGCCAAACCGGTTTTGGCACTAGAAATTCCTTTATTTTTAAAATAGATTTTTATTGATTTCAGAGAGGGGAGAGGGAGAGACAGAAACATCAATTGAGAGAGAATCATTGATCAGCTGCCTTTTGCATACTCCACACTGGGGATCGAACCCGTAACCCAGGCATGTGTCCTGACAAGGAATTTAACCATCACATCCTGGTTCTTAGGTCAACGCTCAAGCATTGTGACTTGCCAGCTGGGCGGAATCCTTTCTTTTTGTTTTTAGAGAGAGAAGCACAGGTTGTTCCACTTATTTCTGCACTCATTGGTTGATTATTTTTAAGTGATATTTTTAAATTGATTTTAAAGAGATGAAGGGAGAGGGAGAGAGAGAGACATCAATGAAAGAGAAACAATAGGCTGCCTCCTGCACTCTCCTATGGACGCAAGGGGCCACGTGCTGACCTGACAGCTCAGGGGAGGCCTGCATGGCGGTCCTGCAACTCAGAGACCTAAAGTCACCTCAGAGGAGGGTCTGAACTTCAACTTGAACTGAATGCAGTGATGTCGTACAGTTAGTCCTAGCCCGGTATCTTCCCTGACAAGGTCAACCTTTACCTTAGCTGCGCCTGTCTGTCTTTTTGCATCTCTGATAACACACCCTGGAAATGTCTGGGTAACATGTAACTTCCCTTTTTCTGGAGCCCCTGGGGCACAACCAGGTGTGGTGGGCGCCAGGACAGATGCCACGAATTCCTTCATTGTCATGTTCATTGTTCCTGCACCCACCCCAATGTGTGCCCATTGTTTTATTTTTTATCCTATCCCAGGGGTTTCCCCTCCTTGCTTTATCCCACTTCCTTAATCTCTCTCCAGTGGATTTCATGTGACCCACCTCTGTCCCTCCTTTGATTGCAATTGATAAATACAGATGTAACCTGCCATTCTCTGGAGCATCACCTCATTTCATTGAGGTTCTGCTTCCTGGCATATGTCGACAGTTTGGCTCTTTCAATGTTTTATTTACGTTAACACCCCCTACCAGGGATCGAGCCTGCAACCTGTGAATTTGAACTCTCTCAGAGCATGGGGCAATGCTCCACCAATAGAGCCACACCAGCCGGCCAGGGCATGAATGTTCTTACGGTTTGAGTCTTGGCTTGAATTCTTTCCTAGCAGAACTCAAGTACAAAGGTGGCTGAACCTCGGTCCTTTCTGACCCCACGGGTGTAACACCTGGTGCCTTTTGCCACCGCCAATAATCTTACAGATGGACCATGGTTAATGTATCCAATCGCCCACTTTTTTTCTTATTATTATTTTCTAAAAGTAGAATTGCTAGCTCACAGGGTCTGCCCAACTTAAGACTTCTGACAGGCAATGGCCTTCTAATCAGTCACAGTATCGAACACATCTATGGAGTGGGCCTACTGGGTGCTCTTCTATTTCTTTTCACATGCAAAGCAACGCTACAAAGTAGGTAGCGTTCTTCCCATTCTGCAGATGGAGAACCCAAAGCTTCAGAGAAGCGAAATGACTTGTCCAAAGTCACATGGACAAGTGGTGGACTTGGGAACGCAACCCAGAACCGACTCCAGAGGCAATGTGATGATCACATAGTTATGAATAAAGATCCGGGAAGGCTTTTTTGAAGGAGGTGAGCTGAACCTTATGAGGTGGTCAGGAGGACGGCGGGAGGAGTAAGGGAGGGGAAAGAAAGCCAGCTGGCAGCGCCGATAGCCAGAGCAAAGGCCATGAGATTTCTTCAAGCTCAAGATTTTTAGGGCAAAGGCATCAGCAGGGCGGGGCGAGTGATGGAATGATTGACGGCGGACGAGGAGAGTCGGGACAGTCCAGCCCGCGCCCCGCCTGGCCCTGCACTGCGGGCGGCAGGCCCCGCCCCTGCCCGCCCCTCCACCCCCTGATGCAATCAGAGTCCTCCCGCCTCTGTCGGCCCCGCCCCTCTCTTCCGGGACTCGGGGGCCCAGGCCCCGCCTCCGTACGGGTTGGAACTCCGCGGCCTTTCCAGCGGGGCTTGCTCCGCCCCATTCCCCGCCCCCTTTTCTGCCTGGTGCAATCAGAATCATCCTTACACGTCCGCTCAGGCCGGCCCCGCCCCGCCCCGCGAGACCGGGCCC
>PVJN01037690.1:0-20766 GCA_004026805.1 Lasiurus borealis | reverse complement strand
CTAGGTAGAATAATCTTGATTGTAGGTTCTTGCTATTCATTACTCTTAATATTTCTTACCACTCCCATCTGGCCTGCATAGTTTCTGCTGAGAAAACAGCTGACAATTGTATGGGTGGTCCCTTGTAGGTAATTAACTGTATTTTTCTTGCTGCTTTTAATATTCTCTCTTTGTCTTTTGCTCTTGGTATTTTAATTATAATGTGTCTTGGTGTGATCCTCTTTGGATTCCTTTTGTTTGGGGTTCTGTGCACTGCCTGGACCTGTAAGTCTATTTCTTTCCCCAGGTGCGGGAAGTTTTCAGTCATTATTTCTTCAAATAAGTTTCAGTATCTTGCTCTCTTTCTTCTTCTGGCACCCCCATAAGTCTGATGTTGGTACGCTTGAATTGTCCCAGAGGCTCCTTACACTGTCTTCACATTTTTGGATTCTTTTTGCTTTTTGCTTTTCCAGTTGAGTGTTTTCTGCTTCTTTGTATTTCAAATTTTTGACTTGATTCTTACATTCCCCTAGTCTGCTGTTAGGTCTCTGTATAATATTTTTTATTTTAGTCAGTGTATGTTTAATTTCTATTTGGTTCTTTTTTATCTCTAGTTGGTCCTTTATATTTTCTTTCTTTTTTTTTTTAACATTTTTTATTTTATTTTATTGATTTTTCACAGAGAGGAAGTGAGAGGGATAGAGAACTAGAAACATCGATGAGAGAGAAACATCAATCAGCTGCCTTCTGCACACTCCCTACTGGAAATATGTCCCCATCCAAGGTACGTGCCCCTGACTGGAATCGAACCTGGGACCCCCCAGTCTGAGGAAGCAGTTAGAGGTAATCAGGAAGGCAGGCAGGCAAGCATTTGGTAGCCAGCAGTCCTGGATTGTGAGAGGGATGTCTGAGAAGCAGTCGGATATCCCTTGAGGGGTCCCAGATTGAAGAAGGTGCAGGCTGGGCTGAGGAAACCCCTCCCCATGCACAAATTTGGTGTACCGGCCCTCTAGTATTAGAATAAAGAAAAGTAAGTCACTATAAGGTGTTACTATTTCTGTATAAATTTGATGCAATCCTCCCCAAAATTGCAAGAGGTATTTATTTGCCGTTGCAATTAAATTGATTCTAAAATTCATGTTGAAATATAAAGAGCATAATTTAGCTTACACAATTTAAAATAAAAAAATAATGTTGGAAGAGATAGTATTGCTTTAAGAGTTCCATAAAGCATAATGATCAAGGCAGTTATTGGTTTGAAGATAGACATATAGATCAAGAAAAAAAAATGGAGTTCAGAAATAGGTTCACACACATTTAAATCAATGAAAAAAATTTAAATTGAACAAGTGGTCCTCAAACCTGTTTGCATATTATAATCATCTGAGGAGATTTTAAATAGCACAAATGCCTCGGTCCTATCCTAAAACTTGTTTTAACTGAATTTGTCTGGGATGGGGCCCATCTATTTCTATTTTAACAGATTCCTAAGTTATTATAAAGATCATTCAGATTAGTGAATTACCAACTTAAAAGATGAAACTTCCCCCTTATGGAAGTTCCAGCATATTCTGGAATTTCCATATCTCTTCTTTACAATTTGAGTAGAAAAATCAGTTTTTCATCTTGCAATTTGATCTACCAAAATCCCACGGAAGAATCCTTGGTCTTATTTTTTACAAGATGCCTGACATTTCCACACATACATGGCCTGTTCAGAAAGTTATGCTAGATCTGACACCAGCTGCTAAGGTATCGTTTCATTGCTTTGAAAAGGGTCTATGAATGCAATGCTTGGAGATAGAGCTGCTCAGTTTTAGGTCTAGGAACATGAATCTGAGCATACATCTCATATATATCAGAAGGTCTAATTTATATTTCAAAGGCATGTTTTAAACAAACTCATTTCACTCTCTCTCACTTCATGAGCGATCATTAGATGGACCACATCACATCATCACATCCATTTAGTAACTGATACTACATTGCTTCAATGACAATTCATTGGGAAGAACATTCTCAAATACTTGCTTTTGCAAAACTTAAGTGTGTATGTTTATTAATGTTTTTTTTTGTCTTTTTCATTTTTATTAGTTGGAAATTTTCATAAATCTGATAGGTAAGAAAATAAGTGGAAACATCTATATGAAGATTCTTCCTCTCTCCACATATCACAAAGTTTTATTATCATTAAATACAAGTTTCATATTTGTTAATGTACATTTTTTAAAATATATTTTATTGATTTTTTACAGAGAGGAAGGGAGAGGGATATAAAGTCAGAAACATCCATGAGAGAGAGACATCGATCAGCCACCTCCTGCAAGCCCCACACTGGAGATGTGCCCGCAACCAAGGTACATGCCCCTGACCAGAATCGAACCTGGGACCTTTCAGTCTGGAGGGCAATGCTCTATCCACTGAGCCAAACCAGTCTTGGCTGTTAATGTACATTTTGAAGATGAAAAAGCATATTTTAGACTCATTAGAATCTTAGAAATTGCTCAAATTGCCCTATATGATATGTAAAAGTGCTGTATTATTTGATAGTAAAATTTCTAATTAGGGCATTTACAGTATGGCCCTATACACCTCTCTTCACCATCCAAATACCAGGATAAGGAGGGTAGTTGCTGCTCAGTTTAGAAAATGAAAGCTAAATTAAGTAATTTAGATAGAGACAGGAGACTTGTGGTCATTAAGTATCATAAAGAAAGTAAAGTTCTACTTTTAAAAAGTTGACTTTGGCCAAGACCGATTTGGCTCAGTGGATAGAGTCTTGGCCTGCAGACTGAAGGGTCCCAGGTTCGATTCCGGTCAGGGGCATGTACCTTGGTTGAAGGCACAACTCCAGTGGGGGCATGTAGGAGGTGGCTGATCGATGTCTCTCTCTCATCGATATTTCTGACTTTGTCTCCCTCTCCCTTCTTCTCTGTAAAAAATCAATAAAATGTATTAAAAAAATAAAAATAAATAAAAAGTTGACTTTGGTGATGATTTTTTATTTTCTGCATTTGCTATACCAATTCATATTTCTAGTGTGACTGAGTCAAGTTGACTTTTCAATTGCTCTTAAATCTTCACTCTACATACCAGCCCAGCATCAACATTGATATTTTACTTGTTTCCTATCATGGATATTCTCCCTATTTAATATTCATTGCATTAAAAGAATATAAGTACAATGTTTTAGTTATTTTATAATGTTATATTTAAAATAATAATATAGCAATTATATGCTCTATTACATTCTAACATAGGAAAAAATGTTATTTGTTTACAAATATGTGAATTCAAAAGAAAAGAACATGTATACTCCACTTTAATTTTTTATTAAAAGAAAAAGCCCTTTCAAAAAATGTAAAAGTGATTGTATGTTTTCCAATGCTAAGAAAGTCACGCATAATGCTGAAATAAAACAGTTTAGATAAAAAAATTTTGACGTGGTATGGAATGCTTTACTTTTGAATGGTATGAGTTGAAGCTGTATACACACACACACACACACACACACACACACACAAATATAGTAGAGGCCTGGGTGTGGTCCCTAGGCCTGGCCAGGGATCGAAGCACAAGCATCTGGCATGGAAGGGCAGGTCCCAGCTGCCCTCTTGGCCCAGGGCAGCACCTGGGTCCCTGGCCTCCAACAAGCTCCCCTCTGCCTAAGTCACAGTCCAAGTTCCCCTGTGAGGATGTGGTGGGTGTGGCTAGATGCCATGGGCTGGGGTACAGCATGGGCCTCTGGGCTGCCCAGTGGCACCACTGGGCAGTGTGCTCTCTACTGGCCAGCCTCAGAGACCGGCTCCTGCACAAACTCATGGGGAGCCCAACCAGCCCCAGCGGTCCCTGCAGCTGCAGCCCAGCTCACTGGGGAGAGGCCTCACTAGTGCATGGCGGGTTCCTCATGGATGCCCAGCACCTGGGCATGGGGGCTTCCCCTGGTGCATAAGCCCTGGTGTCCTAAGGGGAGGGTAGCAGGGGCAGTGAGAGTGAGCATGGTAGTCACCCTGTATACTCACTGCAGCTCTGTCCCCATCACCCGGCCCCCAGATAATCGCCTAGAGGTTGCAGTCATCACTGACATCCTCCATGTTCTGCCCTGCCCTCTGGTGGTCAGTACACATCATAGCAAGCAGTGGAACTCTCAGTCTCCCTGTCAAACACCTGGTTGAACGACCACCCAAGGGGACAATTTGCATATTAGGCTTTCATTACATAAGGATATATATATATATATATATATATGTATATATATATATATATATATATATGTATCATACACACACACACCCTTGTGTAAGTGTGTCTGTGTGTGTATGTATATGTTTCCTCACCTTGGATCTATGAACTTTCTATGTAAAACTTGCATTTTTATGCATTTATTCATTTGAGTTGTTTGCAAATAACATTCTTAAGATTCTCCAAGTAATTTCATGAGCTCACCCAAAGCAAATACCATATTTTGAGGGTTTCTGGCTAGACAAAAAATATTTATATTAATTGGCCATTTCTATAATAAGAAACTATTCTGAAGGAAATTGATTTGTTATAGGTTGCTATTAATTTTAGAAAAGGATATAATGGTAAAGAAAAACGTATGTTGTACATGCTCATTGCCATTAGGTTTAATGTGCTCCTAACAATAGTAAAAATATAACAACACAGATACTAGCCTTCACCTATTGAATGCCTACTATGTTCTAGGTATTGTAACTACTAATGAAATCTTAGAAGTTAAATTGATTTAGCTATTGCTATTTCACAAGTGTGAAAACTTATAGAGGTTGGGTATTCTTCACAAATTTATATTTAGTAATATAAGTAGAGTAGTTAACTTTTCTTTTCAGTAAATACTATAGAATGAATTCTGAAATTAAATCAAGGCAATTTGCTGACAGATATTTTGTATTTTGTTCAAAATGGTCTCGATGCTCCTAAATAAGGTCATCCACAACACAAATTATACACAGTCTAACTTTATAGTAGACAGATAATAATTAATATGAAGACCTTAATTCAAAATCTGTGTGATAATTTTCAGTTCTGAAAGTCCCTACTTGCTTCTAAGTGAAAGGTGAAGGGTTTTGTCTCTTCATTACCTTGGAGAAAACTCTAACCCTATCAGATACTTAGGAACTAAAAATGTCTCATCTAATAGATGGTGGGTTTATATCACAGTAGAAAGTTTGTCATATTTATTTCTATTTTATTTCTGAGCATTATAGTGTCAGAAACATAAAAGAAGTTCAATATTTAGTAGTTTAATTAATGTAGTAGTTGATATTAAATGCTGTAATTTTTATATTTTTTATACATACTAACTAATAATTTTGCTTAGTGGACATATTATCTCACAAAAATATTTTGAAGCAATATCCCTATGTAAGCATTTAAAAATGTCAGTGACAGAAGCAAGTAAATCCAAGGAAGAAAATTCAGATATTTATAAGTCCATTTATTTGCTTAATGAGAAGTTGACATTAAAGGTTTGACATTTTTAGTTTTCTAATTAAGTATTAGCATATTTTGCCTATGTGTTATTTAAACATTTTTAAATTTAACATTTACAAAAACTTTTTTGTAACTTGTATTCCCCAGTTATTAGTCAGGCATAACTATTAATTAGTAATTATATAATAGAACAGCATTTAGGCAAAACCGGTTTGGCTCAGTGGATGGAGCATCAGCCTGCAGACTGAAAGGTCTCAGGTTTGATTCCAGTCAAGTGCATGTATCTTAGTTGTGGGCCCATTCCCCAGTAGGGGGCATGCAGGAGGCGGCTGATAGATGTCTCTCTTCGATGTTTCTAACTATCCCTCTCCCTTCCTCTCTGTAAAAAAATCAATAAAATATATTTATAATATTAGAACATTTAAATTGCACTTACTCTAAATAGCCCCATTTTTAGTGCTTCACATATAATCCTTACAATATTTTAGACATATATCCTCAAGTACTGTGTGAGGCAGATGTAATTATTATTTCTGACTTAGAGAATGGAAAATAGCATATAGTTAGATGCCTTACCCCAAATCATACTGCTAATAAATATTAAATCTAAGATTTAAACCCAGGCAGAATAAATCTTTATTCTTTCTTTTTAGCAAACTACATTGCCTTTGTTTAACCAGCATGTCCCATTTTTCCCCAAAGTTTTATTCTTAATTCCATCTTTATTATTCAAAGTAGGCATATGTTTATTTATGACTTCTTACTCAAAGTCTTCAGCAAAAATTTAACTAAATTTCATTTTGTCAGTTCTTATCAGAAATATATAAATAAATGTTAGTTACATTAAATATAGCATTAAACAAGTAAAACACAATTATTTGTGTATGTGTGTTTTCTAGAGATTTCTAGCCAAATAATTATTATCTCAGACTTACAATATTCCTATGAAACTATTATATGGGAGATACTTCATTTTGGATTGAAATATGATTTTATTCCCATTTCACTGATTATAAGTAAATATCAGACCTTCAAATTTTCTTAATACGAAATTAATTCCAGGGTATGATTTTTGTTTCTATCCTTCTTATTTTGTTCCTTTTTCACATTCACTGCTGTCACCTGATTAGGAGTAATGAATGAGATGCTGTGTCAACTTGAATTATAAAGTTATTCTGAATGAATTAAACCTGAGAGATCTCTCAAGTATTTGGAGAAATGAACCAATGTTCTGACAATCCTTATTGAACTTTACTGGTTCTACACTCTTTAAATTTTCCCAAGCACAATTACTTTTTTTTTTCTTTCTTTTTTTATTAATGTATTACAAGTGTACATATCTCCCGATTGTCCATCCCACCCCACTCCCATACATGCCCACCAGTGTCTCGCATCCATTGGTTATGCTTATATGCATGCATACAAGTGCTTTGGTTGATCTCTTATCTATCCCACCTCTCTCTAACCTTCCCAATGTAATTTAACAATCTGTTTGATGCTTTACTGCCTCTTTTTGTTCATCAGTTTATAATGTTCTTTATTATCCATAAATGAGTTAGATCATGTGATATTTTTCTTTCATTAACTGGCTTATTTCATTAGCATAATTCTCTCCAGTTCCATCCAGGTTGCTGCAAATGGTAAGAATTCCTTCTTTTTTTTATGGCAGCAATGTATTCCATTGTGTAGATGTACCATAGTTTTCTGATCCACTCATCTGCTGATGGGCATTTAGGCTGTTTCCAAATCTTAGCTATTTTAAATCGTGTTGCTATGAACAGAGGGATGAATATATCCTTTCTGATTGGTGTTTCTAGTTTCTTAGAATTACTGTGTCAAAGGTAGTTTCAGTTTTAGTTTTTTGAGGAAACTCCATACTGTTCTCCACAGTGGCTGCACCAATCTACAGTCCCACAGCAGTGCACAGGGTTTCTTTTTGTTCGCATCCTTGCCAACACTTGTGGTTTGTTGATTTGTTGATCATAGCCATTCTGACAGGTGTGAGATGGTACCACATTGTTGTTTTGATTCGCATTTCTCAGATAATTGGTGACTTTGAGCATGTTTTCATATGATTCTTGGCTTTCCGTCTTCTTTCAAAAAGATTCTGTTTAGGTCCATTGCCTATTTTTTTTATTGGATCATTTGTCTTCCTTTTATTAAATTGTATAAATTGTCTATAGATGTTGGAGATTAAATCTTTACCATTGATAACATTTGTAAAATTGATGGTTTCTTTTGTTGTGAAAAGCTTTTAATTTCGATGTATTCCCATTTGTTTATTTTCTCTTTAGCTTCCATTGCCCTAGGAACAATATTAGTGAAGAAGTTCTTTGGCATATGTCTGAGATTTTGCTGTCAGTGGATTCCTCTAATATTTTTTTATGGTTTCCAATATTGTGTTTAAGTTTTGTATTCATTTTGAGTTTATTTTTGTATATGATGTAAGTTGGTGGCCTAGTTTCTTTTTTTTTTTTTGCATGTATCTGTCCAATTTCCCAATACCACTGTCTTGACTCCATTTTATGTTCATAATTCCTTTGTCAAATATTAATTGAGCATAGTGGTTTGGGTCAATATCTGGATTCTCTATTCTATTCCATTGGTCTATATGTCTGTTCTTGTGCCAGTACCAAGATGTTTTGAAAACAGTGGTTTTGTGACATAGCTTGAAATCTGATATTGAGATACCACTAACTTTATTCTTCTTTCTCAGGATTGCTGTGGCTATTTGGGGTCTTTTTTTTATTCCAGATGAATTTTTGGAGAGTTCGTTCTAGGCCTGTGAAATATGCGATTGGTGTTTTAATGGGAAGTGCATTGAATCTATAGATTGGTTTTGGTAGTATAGATATATTAATTATGTTGATTCTCCGAATCCATGAACATGGTATGTCCTTCCATCTGTTTATGTCTTCCTCTATCTCTTTTTTTAGCATTCTATAGATTTCCACATATAGATCTTTTACCTCTTTAGTTAAGTTTATTCTTAGGTATTTTAAGGTTTTTGATGCAATGGTAAATGGGATTGCTTTTTTAGTCTCTATTTCTGTAAGTTCACTATTGGTGTATAGAAATGCCATAGATTTCTTGTCATTAATTTTGTATCTTGTTACATTGCCCAGTTCATGTATTAATTCTATTAGTTTTTTGATGGAGTCTTTCAGGTTTTTTATGTAGAATATCATGTCATTTGCAAATAAGGATGGCTTTATTTCTTCTTTTCAAATTTGGATGCCTTTTATTTCATCTTCTTATCTAATGTAATGACTAATACTTTCAGCACTGTGTTGAACAGGAGTGGTGAAAGTGGGTATTCCTGTCTTGTTACTGTTCTTAGGGGAAATGGTTTTAGTTTTTGCCCATTGAGTATGATGTTAACTGTGGGTTTATCATATATAGCTTTTATTATGTTGAGGAATGATCCTTCTATTCCCACCTTGTTGAGAGTTTTTCTCAAGAAAGGGTGTTGGATTTTGTCAAATGCTTTTTCTGCATCGATTGATATGACTATTTGATTTTTATCTCTCATTTTGTTTGTGTGAAATATCACTTTTATTGATTTGTGGATATCGTACTATCCTTGCATTTCTGGGATAAATCATATTTGGTCATGGTGTATAATCTTTCTGATGTACTGCTGGATCTAATTTGCGAGAATTTTGTTGAGGATTTTGGCATCTATGTTCATGAGTGATATTGACCTGTAATACTTGTTCATTGTGTTGTCTATCTGGTTTTGGTATTAGGATGGTGCTGGCTTCATAGAAGGAGCTTGTAAGTGTTCCTTCTTGAATTTTTGGAATACTCTGAGGAGGATTGGTTTTAATTCTTCTTTGAATGTTTGGTAAAACTTGTCTGGCCCTGGGCTTTTGTTTGCTGGAAGCTTTTTGATGTCTGCTTCAATTTCTTCCACAGTTATTGGCCTAATGAGATGTTTAGATTCTTCCTGATTGAGTTTTGGAAGGTTATATTTTTCTAGGAATATGTCCATTTCCTCCAAGTTGTTCAGTTTATTGGAATAGAGTTGTTCATAATATTTTTAAATGATCCTTTTTATTTCAGTGGGATCTGTTGTTATTTCACCCCTTTCATTTCTGATTTTGTTTATTTGGATCTTCTCTCTTTGCTTCTTGGTGAGCCTGGCTAGAGGTTCATCAATCTTGTTAATCCTTTCAAAGAATGAGCTCTTGGTTTTATTGATCTTTTGTATTGTTTCTTTGATCTCTATGTCGTTTATCTCCACTATGATCTTTACTATTTCCTTCCTTCTGCTTACCCTGGGCTTTTCTTATTGCTCTCTTTCTAACTCTTTGAGTTGTATGGTTAGGTAATTTATTACCATTGTTTCTTGTTTTTTTTGCAGTAGGTTTGTAGAGCTATGAACTTCCCTCTCAAGATTGCTTTCACTGTGTCAAATAGATTTTGGATTGTTGTGTATTCATTGTCATTTGTTGCCATGATGTTTTTTTTTTATTTCTTCCTTGATCTCTCTGGAAATGCAGTCATTGCTGTTCAGTCTCCATGTGTTTGATTTCTTTGGATAGTTTTTATTTAGTTGATTTCCAGTTTTATGCCACTGTGATCTGAGAAGATGCTTGATATGTTTTTTATATTTTTGAATTTGAAGAGACTTTGCCTATGACCCAACATATGGTCTATTTTTGAAAATGACCCATGTGCACCTGAGAAGAATGTATATTCTGTGGCTTTGGGATGAAATGCTCTGATGAAATGCTATGAATTCCATCTGGTCTAGTGAGTCATTTAGGATTGATGTTTCTTTGTTGATTTTTTGTTTACAGGATTTGTCCAATGGTGATAATGGGGTATTCAAGTCTCCTACTATATTGCATTGCTGTCAATCTCTCCTTTTTTTTTTTTTTAATGTATTTGGGTGCTCCTGTATTGGGTGCACATATGTTTCCCAGAGTTATTTCTTCTTGTTGGATTGCTCCCTTTAGTATAATGGAGTGTTCTTCCTTATCTCTTACCTCCTTCACTTTGAGATCTAATATGTCAGATATAAATGTTGCTATTTCCACTTTTTTTTTTCATTTCCATTTGCTTGAAAAAACTCTTTCCATCCCTTTACCCTCAGTCTGTGTGTGACTTTTTTTTTTGATGTGGGTTTCTTGTTGATAGAAGATATATGGGTAATGTTTTTTTTATTCAATCTGTTACCCTATGTCTTTTGATTGGGGCATTTAATTCATTTACATTTAAGGTTATTATTAATAGGTACATATTTTTGACAGTTTTATTCTTTACCCTTGTGTTCCTTCTTTGCTTCCTATTTCTTTCTTTTTTTTTTTTTATAGCAGATCCTTTAGTATTTCTTGCATTGATGGTTTGGTGGTAATAAATTCCCTTAGTCCTTTTTTGTCTGTGAAGCTCCTGATTTCACCTTCAATTTTTTTTTTTTTTTTTTGGTTGTTAAGATTATGTATTATTTTTTATTTATTTTAATTTATTAACATATTTTATTTTAAATTGAATCTTTATTGTTCAGATTATCAATTTTTTCTCTTCCCCCCCTATAGCTCCCCTCCACCCAGCTTTCATCTCAAACCTTTGCCCTTACCTCCCCCACATTGTCCTCATCCATAGGTGTATGCTTTGTGTCCATGCTCTCCCTATACTCCCCTCACACCTTTCCTGTGAGAATTGTCAGTTCACTCCCTTTTTATGCTCCTGATTCTATAATATTCACCAGTTACTCTGTTAATCAGATTTTTAATTCAATTAAATTTTAGATTCACTTGTTGATTGATATGTATTTGTTGTTCATAGTTTTTATCTTTACCGTGTTCTTCTTCCTCTTCCTAAAGAGTACCTTTCAGCATTTCATATAATACTGGTGAGGTGTTGATGAACTCCTTTAGCTTCTTCTTATCTGTGAAGCTCTTTATCTGCCCTTCAATTCTGAATGATAGCTTTGCTGAATAGAGTATTCTTGGTTGTAGGTTTTTGCTATTCATCACGTTGAATATTTCTTGCTACTCCCATCTGGCCTGCATAGTTTCTGTTGAGAAATCAGCTGGCAGTGAAATGGGTGCTCCCCTGTAGGTAATGAACTGTTTTTCTCTTGATTCTTTTAATATTGTCTCTTTGTCTTTTGCTCTTGGCATTTTAATTATGTTGTGTCTTCCTGTGGTCCTCTTTGGATTCCTGTTGTTTGGGGTTCTATGTGCTTTCTGGACTTATAAGTCTATCTCTTTCACCAGATGTGGGAAGTTTTTAGTCATTATTTTTTCAAATAGATTTTCAGTATCTTGCTCTCCCTCTTCTTCTGGCACCCCCATAATTCTGATGTTGGTACACTTGAAGTTGTCCCAGAGGCTCCTTACATTACCTTCACATTTTTGGATTATTTTTCTTCTTGCTTTTCCAATTAAGTATTTTCTGCTTCTTTATATTTCAAAATTTTACTTGATTCTGATGATCCTCTAGTCCACTGTTAGGTGTCTGTATAATATTTTTTATTTCAGTCAGTGTATGTTTAATTTCTAGTTTGTCCTTTTTCATCTCCTCTTGGGTCTTGCTAAATTTATCCATCTTTTCTAGGAAATTCTTGGAAAACCTTATAACTGTGGTTTTGAACTCTATATTCACTTGTTTGTTTTCCTCAATATCTTTGTTTGTGATCTGTTCCTTTGTTGCCACATTTTCACTATGCCAGGAGAACTTCTGTGTTGGAATCAGCCTTATGATTCAAGACTTGTAAAATTGCAAAATCCTCTCTGTTGAGGTTTGGTGGGGTGGAGTCTTAGGTCTTAGCATACCCCTTTGCCCTCCAGTCAGCCCTGCCCTATGTAGTCGCTGGATCTCACGTGTCTCTTAGTAATCCCTGGAGCTGTCCCTGTGAGCACGTGTGCGCCTCTAGACTGTTGCCTTTCCAGCTCCCTTGCGCTCTGGGATCCATATGAGTCTGTGTTCCCAGGATCTGGTCCTAACATGGGGTTCAGTGGAGTTTGAAGTGGCAAAGTTGGGAGGATCTGTCTCCCACCCACTAGGGAAAGCCAGCGAAGCAATCAGCAGTCCATCTTCTATGCACAGTGGTGTGCGCGCTTCCAGACTTCTGCCCTTTCGAGGCTCCCCTAAATTTTCGTGCACTTCTCCCTTTTCACAGAACAGATTCCTCCCATGTGAGTCTCACCCAGACCTGGGGTTCAGTGCTGTAGTTGAAAGGTTTCAGTGCAGATGGGAATCTCCGTCTCTCTCCTGTCAAGGAAGTCAGCCAGGCACTCTGGCACCTATTCTCTCTACATGTGCATCTTCATACCTCAGCTTTTTGCAGCTCCTCTGAGTCTCCGTGAGCCCTTCTCTTTCCTTCAAGTTGTAGAATTTTCACTCAGCCAGCTTTCCTGTGGTTCTGGATGATGTCGTTTTGTCTTTTAGTTGTAGTTTTGAAATTGTTGTGCTAGGCAGCAGTTTAGGAGTTTATGTATGCCACCCACCATCTTGGTTTCTCCCTCTCACCTTCAATTTTGATTGATAGCCTTGCTGGGTACAGTATTCTTGGATTCAGACCTTTCCTTTGCACAACTTTCTACATTTCATTTCATTTCCTTCTGGCCTGATGAGTTTCTATTGAGAATCAGTAGCTAGTCTGATGGGGGTTTCTTTGTAGGTAATTTTCTGTCTCTCTCTGGCTGTTTTTAAGATTCTTACTTTGTTCTTTGTGTTTTCTAATTTAATTATAATGTGTCTTGGAATCAGGTTTTTAGAGTTCATTTTGCGTGGGACTCTGAGCTTCTTGGATTTGTATGAGTTTTTCTTCCCTATATCAGGGACATTTTCTGCCATTATTTCTTCAGATAGGTTTTCTCCTCTTTGCTCAGTTTCCTCTCCTTCTGGAACCCCTATTATGCAGATATTGTTTTGTTTCATGTTATCCCAAAGTTCCCTTAGGCTCTTCTCCTGCTTTTTATTTATGTATTTTTTCTAGAAGCTGCTCTACTTGGAAATTGTTTCCTTCTTTGTCTTTTACCTCACTAGAAGCTGTGGTCCTCTGTTTCTTCTAGTGTACTCTTGATGCTTTCTATTGAGTTCTTTACAGCAGTAATGTCATTTTTCATTTCTTCTTGGTTCTTCTTCATTTCCTTTTGGCTCTTACTCATATTATCAAATTTGTTTTCCATTCTTTTCAGCCACCTCATGACCATTTTCCTGAAATCTTTCTCTGGCATGTTGCTTGCCTCCATTTCGTTTCCTTCCTTTTCTGGTGATGCCTGCCTTTCTTTCATATGTGGGCTATTTATTTGTCTCCCAATATATTCTCTTCTCTGGGTGTCTGGTTATGTAGTTCTCTTTCTCCTGCATTGATTTAAAGGCACAAAATAAAACATACCCAGGTACAATGCACAGTTACTGAACAGAAATGTATCACAGTATTAGTAACCATAGATAAAGGTGACCATCAGAGAGAGGCATATTAGGGGAAAAGAGAAAGAAGAAGAGAGAAAAAAAAAGAAAAAAAAGAGTGGAGTGACAAAATAAAATTGCGGGGGGTGGGGAACACAAATTAGGAGAGAAAAGAAAGAGAATAAGAAAGAGAAGGGGAACAAAATTTATATATATATATATATATATATATATATATGGAGAAAAATCCAATAGAGCAGCCATTAATCTCAATAAATGCCAGCAACAAGTACCTGGAGATTAATATAAACTATAATCAACTAATATCAAGTGAGGCAAGGGAAAAGAGAAGCACAAAAGAAACAAATACAAAGCAAAAAAAAAACAAAAAAAACAAAACAAAAAACAGAATAAGCAAAACAATCTCACAAAAAAAGCATAAAAATCATTATAATCAATATTCAAGCAAATAACAACAAAAGACAGAGAAAAAAACACCTTTTTGGATAGTGAAGCCAGAGAAGAGAGAGGTGTGTATTGTCTTGGAGCAGGGGATTAGAAGTTAGATATATAAGTAGGGTGAAATTTTAACAGGGGGTAAAAAGAAAGAATAGGGGAAATCTAAAGTAGGAAAAACATAGAAGAAGCAGGGAAACAAAAGGGAAAATTTTAGGAAGATAGTGATGGCATAAAGCTAGATTTGAGATAGAGTAAAATTTTGCTAAAGGAAAGATGAAAATATAATATAGAATACTAATCTCAAAGTAAAATAAAGAGAAAATTAAATGATACTTTTTTTAAAAAAAAGTTAAATTGTAGTAATAATACTGATTGGAAATAAAAATGTAAAATTAAAAATGTAAAACAAGGTGAGGAAAAAGGGAAAAATTAGTTTCTTAAGTAAAAGATGAAAAAAAAACCCAACAACAACAAATAGAATGTGCAGTAGTAAATGTCATTCACTTCCTTTATTGTTTTGTTTGGCACTCCCTGCATTCCACTGATCCTCAGTATTGTAAGCCAGTCCTGATTTTTAAGGAGGCGGTGTGTCTTACTTTCTTTCTTTATTTATTTGTGATTACAAAATAGTTAATTTGTGATTTAGTCCTGGGGTGGCAGTGTTTCTGGATTAACCTCTGAGACTAGAGGTCCTATCTAGCCTGGGCTTAGATTCTGCTTTCCCCGTGTCACTCAATACCAGTTTGGTTTGCCCTAGAGCTGGTTCTCCAATGGTCATTCCCTGCTCTGATTCCAGGCTCCAGAAAAACAACTTTCCCCTACAGTCTCCCTATGTATCAGGCTTAGCAATCAGAAGCAAGGATCTGAAGAGGAAAGAGTGCAAGTCTGTGTAGTCCTCCTTTTTTCCTTGTGTCCAAGCAGCCGACACACTTTTAAAACTCCCAGGCTGTCCTTCTGCAGCAGATCAAAGTGGGTTGCTCTTTAGAGATCCACTGTGCTAGCAGCTCTGAGGACCCCCTTCCACATTCATGGATCATGCCAGCCCCAACAGCCACAGAATTTTCTAGGTGCAGACTTTCCCAGGTCCTCCAGCTCCTGCAGTATGCGCATTTCTCTGTCCTGTGGGACCAGAGACCTCACCTTATTCCTCACGAAATCTGACTTTTCTGTGGTGTAGTGTAGAGCTCCTCTGAATCCACGTGTTTGCACCAATTGGGGACTGGTTCCCGAGGTTTGAAGCTGTTCAGTGGGTGCCATAGTTGTAGATTTTCAGGCTTCCAATATCATCATTTACTTTCCCCTTTAAGATGGTGCAGTCTCCTCATCTGAGCTGGTGGCTCTGGGAGGAAACCCAGCAGCAATGGGGGCTGCCCGTCAGGAGAGCACCATCCAGCAGTCCCCAACCTTCTCCTAGAGAACAGCTGTCCCTTAATTCACCAACAAATACTCCCCATGCAACCCTCAGCCATTTTCTCTGTCTGCTCCGGGACAAGAGTTTGGACATATCTGTCTATTCTGCCACCATTTCCACCCCCCCATAATTGCTTTTTCAATTACTTCACAGGATTTAAAATTTAATCTATATATTGGCATTTATAGAATGTTACCAGAAAAAAATGTTTTCTGATCATATCATACTATATTTGTTTGATTTAAACGGATTTAAAGTGCTGCTCCTTATAAAAACTGAAAAGTCCTTCAAATTCAGTATTTATATTATTGTGTTTCAGGGTCTTTTCAATGCGTAAAGTGGAGAACAGAGGGGATGGAGTGGGGAGGGAAAAAGTCAATAATAAAATGAAGAGGGGTTATATTTCTTCTAGAATGACACGAATCACAGCTCACTTCTGTCTACTTTTTCTTATGATTTTTTGGAATTATTTTTTCCTATTCCAAATCCTTCAATGGCTTTCATTTTGTATGTATGAAAATCATGTTAAAGTTCAAATATCTCACTGTATACTGTATAGCTTATAGAATATCAGGTTTTTGAAAAACAATGTGGAGGCAAATATTCAGATATGAGTGATTTACTAAGTGCTACCAAAAGGAAAGGATGAGGGAACAGAACAGGGAATGGGAAGTCAAATGAGGATGCAATTTTAATAAAAAACTCTATTACAACCTGGTCAAGCATGGAGCTTATCCTTTGGCATTTGTTCCTCTGAAGGCAAGGGTACTGTGACTGGAATTTTACCCAGTTCTAAGATTTACTAATAATTTTCAGGTTATAGAACATCAAGAGCTTCTAACCAACTAGGGAAAAGGCTGTGATATCATGGATCTCTGGCACAGAATAATGGATGAGTGCTCAAAGTGAGTTTCCTGGAATTATCTGACATAGCGAGAAACACAGTCAAATTAAAAAACATCTCATCTTTTGTTCCAGAGAGGTGAGTAGCTTATATGACATTCACCTTAGAAGGCATGCCTCAGAGATCATAAGTTCATATGCCATAAGTGATCTTTAATTTCAATAGATATGCCTTTTCCTCTTTGTAAATATATTCAGCTTATTTACCTGGGAAGCTAGTAAACTGGACTAGTAGATCAGGTCACCTAATTTTGTTACTTTACCCTAGGGTTGTTGCTCCAGTGAGTAGCTTATGGGGCTGCTGCTTTAACTTCTTCTGGCAGTACAAGATTTCTAGAAAGAACACTGACAGTAACCCATCCAGAGTATATCATCACCTAACACTAGTCTATATCCTAGTTTCCCTTCTCCAATGTCCCGCCCTGTGTATGATGCATCAACTCCAGGAAATCAGTTGACCTTCTCCAAATAAAATGTCTTTGCACAGTTTATCTCTTCATCTTGAGCTTTTTTTTTTTTAAATAGAATGGCAAGGGGGCACTCTTACAGATTTTAATATTGTTATGTATAATATCAGCTCGGGATGCTTCTTAAGACTCACAGAAGTGAGATGGTTAATCCTCTCTATCATCATTCCACTTTAAAAAATATATAGCATCTACTGTACTCTAACAGTATCATTTGCTTATGTGAAACTTATTTGTCAGTATATTAAGTTTTATGGGTCATTGACACCTTTTAGTTTCTAAAACTTTTCATGATACCACATGCCACGGTATTTCTTTGCATTTGATAATATGAAGTCAAAGATTCCTGAATCCTAATCATAGACCCCAGATTGAGAAATCCTATAAAAAGGTGTATTTATTGAGAATACATTATCTACATTGTTTGTTATTTTATGTTTTGTGCTCAGCTTAATGCCCAAATATATGTTGAGTGTGGGAAGATTTATTATTAAGACTTTTGATACCACTTTACTTGATCTCTGTTTTCCTCGAGTGTATAAACCACACTCATAGCATACTTCCTTTCTTTGTCCTTTACAAAAAAAAACATAGGTTATATTACTACGCACTGAGCATTGATCTCAGCATTTGACAAATAGTGACTTTACCAATTCTCATTGCAAACTGGTGAAGTATTTTCAATTGTTATCTGATTTAAAAGTAAGAATCTTGGTCCCAGAGTAGGTAACTGAATTGTTCAAGGTCACAGAATGATTAAATACCATTATAGGGATGCCACATAGATTGCCTGATGCCAGAGTTCCCATTTATTTTCTCCTTTTATATTTCTTAGTGTGTTTTTTAAGTGAGGTATAATTGACATTCAACCTTATTAGTTTCAGGTGTACAACATAACATAATGATTCAATATTTGTATGCATGATCACCAGAACAAGTTTAGTTAACATATCGCCTTATAGTTACAGAACTTTTTATTGTGATGAAAACTTTTTTTAAAAAATATATATTTTATATTGATTTTTTACAGAGAGGAAGGGAGAGAGATAGAAAGTCAGAAACATCGATGAGAGAGAGACAATGATCAGCTGCCTCCTGCACGCCCCACAGTGGAGATGTGCCTGCAAGCAAGGTACATGCCCCCAACCGGAATAGAACCTGGGAACTTTCAGTCTGCAAGCCGACGCTCTATCCACTGAGCCAAACCGGCCTCGGCTGATGAAAACTTTTAAGATCTACTTTTTTTGCAACTTTCAAATATGCAGTACAGAATTATCACTTACAGTCACCATGTGAGGCATTATATCCCATGACATGTATTTTGTACCATTTGACACCCTTCACCCTTTTTTAAAACTTTCAATTACTTTTTAATTTTTACTTTTATTTCTAATTTTTTAAATTTACCAAAAATAAATATATGAATATAGATGTATATGTGTGTGTATTAAGCACATATTCACCCAACAATCAACTGAAGGCATAAAATATAAATATAGCTGAATCTCTTGTGTTTCTGCTTCCAATTATATTTTTTTTCTTCACACCAGACATAGTTACTGTTCTGCATAGGACTTTTGTTATTGCCATTTATATCTCTCTACTTCTAGTCCATAAGTTTCCTTAACATTTAGTAATTTTTTAGTAAATATTTTCCCATATGTATTATCATACTGCAATTATTTTCTGCAGTCATTCCCACCCCCAAATTTGATGTTTTTGAAATTAATACATGCTTAAACTTTACAATAATTCATTGAAATATTGTCAAAATTTATTCTTTTTTTCTGAAGGAATTTTGGATTGCTTCTATATAACAGATAATGCAGCTGACAGAAAATAGAAACAAATATCTTTTTGCACAAATGCAATCTTTCCTCCACAGTAAATATTTAGGAGTAAAATTTATTTTTATAGAATATATGTATTTTCAAATTGATTAGATAATAACAAATACATTTCAGTTTTGTTGGCCAATTTAAATTTTCTGCACTAATGTATAAATTTTCATTTAATTATATGTATCTTCTAAATATTTGGTGTAGTTTGGATATTTCAATTTGTCACCTAATGGATATAAAACATTTAAAAGTTGGGCATATTACATTAAAATGCCAACGGCATATTTCACAGACCTAGAATGAACTTTCCAAAAATGTATCTGGAATAAAAAAAGACCCCAAATAGCTACAGCAATCCTGGGAAAGAAAATAAAGTAGATGGGATTTCAATACTAGATATGAAGTTGTATTACAAAGCCACTCTTCGCAAAACTGCCTGGTACTGGCACAAGAACAGACATATTGATCAATGGAGTAGAATGGACAACCCAGAAATTGACCCAAATCACTATGCTTAATTAATATTTGACAAAGGAGGCATGAATATACAATGGAGTCAAGACAGTCTCTTCAATAAATGGTATTGAGAAAATTGGACAAATACGTGCAATAAAACTTATACTATATACCAACTTATACTACACATAAAAATAAACTCAAAATGGATCAAGGACTTAAAAATATGATGGGAAACCATAAAAAATATTAGAGAAATCCACAGGCAGAAAAATATCAGACATATGCTGAAGCAATTTCTTCACTGATACTACTCCTAGGGCAACGGAAACTAAAGAGAAAATAAACAAATGGGAGTACATCAAGGTAAAAAGCTTTTGCACAGCAAAGAAAACCATCAATAAAACAAGAAGAAAGCCTACTGCATGGGAGAACATATTTGCCAATGATATCTCTGACAAGGGTTTAATCTCCAACATTTACAGGGAACTCATACGACTTAACAAAAAGATGATAAACAACCCAATAAAAAAAATGGGCAACTGATCTAAGTAGACACTTTTCAAAAGAAAACAGAAGGAAGGCCAAGAGACATATAAAAACCTGCTCAAAGTCACTAATCATCAGAATGTGCAAATCTAAACAACAAAGAGATACTGTTTCATACCTGCCAGAATGGCTATCATCAATAAATCAACAAATGACAAGTTCTGGCCAAGATGCTGAGAAAAAGGAACCCTTATACACAGCTGGTGGGAATGCAGACTGGAGCAGTCACTGTGGAGAACACTGTGGAGTTTCCTCAAAAAACTAAAAATGAAACTCCCATTTGACCCGGTAATCCCAATTCCAGGAATATATGCCAAGAAACTGGAAACATCAATCAGAAAGAATATATGTACCACTATGTTCATACCAGCACAATTTACCATAGCTAAGATTGGAAACAACCTAAGTGCCCATCAGCTGATAAGTGGATTAAAAAACTGTGGTATTGCCCTGATTGGGTTCAGCTCAGTGGATAGAATGTTGGCCTGTGGAATGAAGCGTCCTGGTAAGGGGCATGTACCTTGGTTGCAGTCATATCCTCAGTAGTGGGTATGCAGGAGGCAACTGATCTGTATTTCTCTCTCATTGATGTTTCTAAGTCTCTATCCTTCTCCCCTCCTCTCTGTAAAAAATCAATAAAAAACAAAAAAACTGTGGTACATCTACACAATTGGAATACTATGCTGTGATAAAAAAGGAGTTCTTATCATTTCCAACAACATGGATGGAGATGGAGAGCATTATGCTAAGTAAAATAAGCCAGGTAGAGAAAGATAAATACCACCTGATCTCACTCATTTGTGGAATATAATGAACAACATAAACCGATGAACAAAAACAGATCCGGAGACAGAGAAGAATCGATCAGAATGTCAAACCT